>JAEMWC010000872.1:175000-222500 GCA_016490735.1 Pachyseris speciosa
TGTATTTCTTTCCACGTTTATTGTACGTAATTTTCAAATTGTGTGGTTTTGAGGGGTTTTGAGTTTTACAGATTTCTTTTTTTTTGGGGGGGGGGGGGGGTGGGGGATCTGAGTTTTTTAGGTCTTGTGCTGTGATCAAAGAACCGATTATAATACATGTACGATGTTGTTACCTTGCGATAAATACAGGGTGTAACATTTCAGTGTTTTGAACGACGAAATTAATTTCACCTACGTTTATTTTACTTTTAAAATTGAATAGTTTTGAACGGGTCTGAGTCTTACAGATTTGGGAGGGGGGGGGGGGTGTTGGAGGTCTGAGGTCTGAGGTCTGAGCTTTCTAGGTCTCAGGGTTTCTAGACACCGTGGTTAGGGACTCTTAATCAGCCACATTCAACAGGCAAGGAAAACCACAAAAAGACTTTCGCAGTTTTCGCAGTTCTTTTACTGACAATTATCCTCATGCAGTGGCTCGCTGTTGACAATGCTCTCAACATTTCTTAGCGGAATACTCGAGTAAATCGAAACTTGAGAGAGACCTTTTCAAGGAAGTGACTGCAGAAGTGAAATTAAATTTGAAGTTATCAATTAAAACTTGAAAAAGGGTGACATGTAATAGCTTAACTGCCCATGTAATTGTACTTTGTGCTTCCATTTTGCTTCCATTCTGGATGGGTGGGGATTTCAGAAATTTAACTGGAAACAGTTTCTTCTGGCTATTATTGGGAGGAAAGATTGCGTGACGAGCCAAAGAGCGTCTGCGAAGGAAGCCAGTGTTTGCACAACGATGACTTGGATTATTAATGGCTAGTCTTAAATTTGGAGCATGGTTCATGGTAAAGGAAGCATTCTAGCCTAAAGTGGATTTTTCCAGTTTTTGAGCAATTATTGAGCTCTTTAAGAAATTTTGAAATTTTCTGCAGGTTGTTAGACCTTGAACTTTTGGTGTTTTTTTTTTCTGAAATGCAGACATCCACGAATGCGATTTATATTAGCCCCGCTCACAGGCATTTTAGTCACACATATCAGAGATATACTATCATCTGATTCCTGACAACCAAGTACCGAGCGTGAATAATTACTTTATGGAACTGTATCTTATAAATTGTCGATATTTGATAATGGCAAAGACAATTGATGACAATCAATTCAAAGAATCTCTCTCATTTTGAGTATATCTAATCGAAATTCAGGTACCCTTTAGGGTTTCTTTTCAAAATTTCAGTTGAGCGTCCCCGTTATTTTTATACGGGGGTCCCCCCCACCCGGGAGCACAACATCCTGAACTGCGGACTGTTGTCCTTCCGTTTACCTTTCACTGGAACAGCTTCAAAAATATCTAACTCACTTCTCTTGAAGCAATATATCTGTAATTCATTGTTCACTCCGTCTCTTATGAAAGAAAGTAACAACTAACAATTTTCAGGGCATGTTTCAGGCTACGGTCGATGTCAGATGACAAAACGTGTGAAGCAGCAATCTTAGACGGAATAAAATGGAATAATTGACCCCCTCCCCCCCAAGCAATGATGAAGGTGCGTGAAGAGCAAAACACGCCATTTAGGCATCATTGAAATGGGGGTGAGAGGTGGCCCAAATGTTCCATTTATAAGATAAGAAATCTTTACTTATACACGTTATTTCCATCAGCTTAATTAATTATCATCAACTAACTCTCTATCTACTTAATTACAATCACAAGAGAATAAAAAATAAAACAATAAAAAACAATAAAGGCTGCTTTTCTTGGAGGCCGTGTTTAAAATCTTACTTAAACTACTTAAAACTGTGGTAACTCAATTTATTCTTTAAAACTCTCAAGGAAGTTGTTTGTCTTAATTCCAGGGGTAAACTGTTCCAGAACTGAGCTCCATTGTACGAAAGACTTCTCTTTAGATAATCAGTGTGGGGTTTATTATGTCCAAGATTGTTGTAGTAGCTGTATTTTTATAGCTTATATCTTTCTGTGCCTTCCAAATCAAACATTTTTCAATGTTGCTTTTAATTTAATGCTTGCATTTCAGTTGAAATCCTGGTGAATAACAAGTTTTCAGCTACCACCGCTTCAAAGGGACTTAATGTCGTCATCACCCAGCTCAGGCCAGATCTCAGCACGGGTCTCAGTGTTGATGGCATTTTGAGGTGAAAAAAAAAAGTTGTGAAAGCAAGGGCAAAGATGTTAAGCTATGACTGTGATTTTTTTTTTTTTTACATTAAAGGGTCCTTGAACTTTATATTAAGCAAAGGATTGTCGAAATTGACCTTTAGCCTGAACTGGCTCTCTGAGTTTTCCGGCAATTTACCGTGCTCTTCATGAAGACAGTCTTGGAAGGGCTTGGAATTTTTATGCATTTTGCTGGACCTTGAACGTTTCACTACCTGTAGTAGCTGTAGTGTGTGTAGTAGCTGTAGTATTTGAAACAGCTGTTGTACCTGTTGTGCCTGGATCATTCCACAGTATTTTATACCTGGACATCATTTTTTAAATTGTCTTCAAAGTAGCCCCAGATATGTTTTAAATTGTAGGACATTGTGTTTAACTTTACATTACAAAAGGTGCTTTACATAGACAAGTCGGCATGCTTGCATAAATTATAATTAATTATCAACAACCATGAAATGATTGTTGCAGAATCTACAAAAATCTTGTTTGGTTAAGAAAAAATTAAAAGCTGACATTTTTTAGTAAGACCTCTAGATATCTTCTAATACTGGTCCTTTTTCTAAACCAAATAGTCAAGGTCAACCTTGTCATTATTGCCTTCCACTAGCAATGCCAAAATGTAGATTCCACAACATTTCAAATGACACCAAAAAGTTTTCTTTATAAGTGAACAAATTAAAAAAAAAACGTTTAACCCAGTTTGGTAACTTCTAATAATTAGAATAATAATTCTTACCTAGAGGTACATTGTACTACTAACACCAATATATCATGGGTGTTTTCTTCTAAGGGCAAAAAATGAGTGTTTTTTTGTTGCGGAATCTACAGTTCTGTTGACGAAACTACAACTATTGTGAGTTAAATTTTCCATAATGTGAAATAAAATAATAGAATATGGTAGCAGATTTCATGTAGGAGCAAAATACATGCATCTTCAGCAGTATCCACTGTTTTGTGGTTTAATTTATAACTTCTTTAAACTGTATATACCATTCTCAGTCAATGTTAAGAGAACTGGCCCTAGCAAATTACTGCGCATGTGCAGTTCACATTTATAGAGTATTGTTGGTTATTTTAGTTGGCTTGGCAACTTTGTAAGTCATGTCAAAATATGTTCTTTATCTGCTTTGCTGTTGCTATTGTTGTTGCATTAATAAAGTACCTTATGTAGTTTCCGCAACGTAGATTCCGCAACAGCACCATCGTTTAAAATGAACTAATTACGATAGGGATGTGAGTAATAAAATTTAAATTTTTTGGCACTTGTATAAGAAAGAAAAAGTCCTTTACTCTAAAGGAGATGGCCATTTAACATGTTATGCCATATTCAGAGGACTTCTAATTTGAATATGGTGTAATGAAAATAGAGAATTTTCTGTGTAGGTTTCGCAACAGCCATATAACTTAGTTAATGGCCTTCCGATCATCTGAATCAGCATGAATTAAACTACTCTTGCATATAGGTCTAACAGTCATCTACCATGCAGAAGTGGTATCAGTTTGCTCTGGTGTGTATATTTCAAGACATGCCATACTGAAAGGCTCTGAAATGTGGATTCTGCAACAGACAACATACCGGGGAATGACCCGCCTGTAGTTGCTGTAGTAGCTGTAATAGGTGTAGTGGCTGTTGTACCTGAAGTAGCTGTAGTATCTGAAATAGCTGTAGTATGTGTAGTATCTGGTGTAGGTGTAATAGGTGTAGTAGCTGTATTACTTGTGTGTAGCTGTTGTAGCTACGGTAGGTGTAGTAGCTGTTATACCCATAGTGCATTCAATTGGTAATTACTCAAGTACCTGTAGGATCTGTGTTCATTACGCACTGGAGTATCTTGTAGTATCTTTAGCATCTGTAGTACATGTAGTAGTCGTGTTAGCTGTTCTACTTCTTGAGCTTTAGTAACTCTTATCTAGTAGCTGTAACAGCTATGGTTTCTGCAGTACCTGTAGTGGCTGTAGTAGCTGCAGTACGGCCTATTACTGCTTCCCTCGCCCTGCGACGTAAGCAGGGCTTTAGCAACCAGAGGTTGTGTCCACTTAGTGATGATTGGTTTAAACAATTAGTTTATGAGCTCGAGATTTCTATCGCTTGATAGCTGATTGAGGGCGCAGCCCAAATCAGCTATCACGGATAGAAATCGAGAGCGAATAATCTAATTGTTTTAGTATAAATCTACTAGTTGTTCAAAACTGAACAAGTCAATTATCTAACTCCTCCTCGCAGGCACTTTGAAAACACGAAGAAGCTGCCGGAATTGTGTTGGCAGTTGCTACTCACTATCTATCACAGAATAGATAGTGAGTAGCGTAGCCAATCAGAGAGCGGCATTCGTGATAGAATGCCAGTAGATTTATACTAATAACTGATAGACAATAGGTCATTGTTCTGTTATATCTTTATTGTTTTTCATGGCCCAGTTATCGGATTTCTTGTGCTAATCCCAACTGTTTCTTTACAATGTATTTGTTTTCTGGGAGTAATGATTAATCATTATTCAAACCAATCTCCTGGTTACATATGGGTTATTGACCAAGCGTGAGGTCAAGATGGCGGGATATTGGCCAAGTTCTTTTTTTACGTGTTTATGGACCGAGACGAAGTCGAGGTCCAAAAACACGCAAAAAAGAACGAGGCCAATATCCCGCCATCTTGACCAAACAAGCTTGGTCAATAAAGGATTTATTATATGACTCAAAGGACGCTATCAAGAGACAGTAAAACGCGGGACGAACGGGCTATCCCGAGAGGTCAAGATGGCTCCATCTTGACCTCGCGGGTAGCCAATCACAGCAGGAGAATTGATTCATCTTGACCGCTGCAAGAGCCAGTCATATAATAAAGTGGCTTATTGCATAGCTCAATACTTGTTTTATTTTCAATAAAAGGATTGTGTTCTTTGTAGCCATTATATGATATGTTACCTTTTAGGCCTTGTAACAGCATGTTATTTCTCTTCACTGTTAGCTATATAGTTCTTATGACACCGGTTGTGAGAATTTGTTAAACATCAACACAGATCAATTTGAAGATCATTTCCTATATTTTTTTCTTTAAATGAATGTGTGGTTGAGTGATGATAATGTTAAGAGAAATTAGATTCTGATCACTACTAGGCATTTAGGGCCAATGACATGTTTGTTATTTTTTGTACTTTTTTCCTAGACAGAAGTTCATGGCTACAGCGTCAACTTCATTTGTCTCCACTAAGGAGACAACAAATTACGCTCGCCTCTGCCGTCTGTTGGTGGATGTGGGATCGCAAGTTTTAAGGGACACTTTTGATAGAATTCACCCTCCAGCAAGTCTTTATGTAGTATTAACAAGTCCTGCAGTTCAAAGAACACTAAACTCCCTCTATACAGGAAGACGGAAAATCCTCAATTCTACCCAGTGGGATCAGTTGTATCCTCTTCATTCACCTCCAACATCAGCCAGCTTTGATATCACACTTCTAACAGTGCTTCTGAGGAACATATGTGGCTTGACTCCTCCAGCATCTGGCTGGGACGGTCTGCCAGCTGCAACAGACACCAACACTGAAGATGATATTGCACGAGTGAAGTATTACCGCAACACTCTGTATGGTCATGCTGCTAAAGCATCCATTGACGACGCTTTCTTCAATTCTTACTGGAGCGAGATCCGTGCGGCGCTGGTGAGACTTGGAGGAGCAAGTTATGGAGCCAAGGTTGACCGCCTCAAAACAGATTGCATGGACCCTGATTGTGAGAAAGACTCCAGGCTAAAGCTTTTAGAACTTTGGAAAAAGGATGATGACAGTATGAAGGTCAAGTTGGAAGACATGAAAGGTAATAACTTATTTTAATGCAGTGTTCTTTCTTTGATGAAGAGAGAATCGTGATGACAATGCCTAATGAATTTGTTTTGGGGTTTTCACCAATTTTATCTGAGGGTTTGATTGTTAACTGAATTCTTTTTTCTCCTATATATGTAAAAACAGGTTTGGTTGAATGAATTTTTTGATCACCTTGCAGCTCTTACAAGGTCTCACGTGAACTGCTTACCACTCTTCAGGTGAACAAAGAACAAACAACAGATACAATGGATCCTAGCCCTAAAACAATGGACCTGCGCCACTTTGCCCTGCCAATGAAATTTAGAGCTTATAGGAACTGCGAGGCTACCCAATTTGTCTGAGTCACAAAATTAGACTGAAAAGCATAACTCCTACAACGAAAAGTGTATTGAGTGGCACATCCTATCCAAGCAATCACTTGCTATTACGTTGCTGACATCTGTAGCTGAGTGATTTGATTGGCTGTTTTCAGCGTGAAACTTTCCTGCAATGCACATGTCCGGCTGGCAACACCTTAGACTAGTTCTAGTTTTCACTGCAATTTGCTTCCATTATTACAACAGTCTTTCTTAGCCGAGCTTCTCGCCAGCGCACTTCAAACATAAAGGAAAAGTACAACGGAAGTCAGTACAGTTAGGGGTCTGCAGCTTAACAGTTCGTGATTTGCGGGGTGGCCCTTACTATTCTGCAGTTCGTACTTGCGATTGTGTACTATTTGAACTCTTTGTTTCGCAATAGCGTATCATTGCAGATTCTATCTCTGCCCTGCATGTCCAACATTAGCCGCGTGTGGAGTCAGATAAGTATGAGGTGTAGTAAGTATTTTGCCCCCTGATCTGTCAGTGTGGCAGTCAGCCCAGATGGGGCTATGTGAGGCGTCTCACGCTCAAAGGCTACTGTGGTCTCCCACCGTACTCACCTGGAATGGCTTTAGATACTCCCACTTAATTCCTTGGCATTAGTTGCGATGGTGAACACCCAATGAGATCGTTTCTGTGGGGAAAATACTTACCCTCAGGCTGGCCGGGAAGGAGGAAAACGAGTTAAACCTTATTTGTTAAACCTTATGATAATGATGATAATAATTTTAATGATAATGATAATAACAAAAATGAGGATAATGATAATGATAATTAATATTTCTTAGGCTGATCAAATGCGCCTTACAAATAAAAAAAAACATTTAAAATTTAATTCGATAAAAAAACAAGTTAAAAATAGTTACTTACAATTCTGGGTATAACAAGAGGCCATGATGGCCTTTACTCGGCCTTCCCGCAAAAGGCAATCAGAAATTGCAATTTGCTACTTTACTGATTCACCTGCAACGGTTTTAATGTTATGACAAAGTTAGAATAACAATATCTGAACTCTTTTCCATATTTCATTTTCACTATTGTATCATGTTCATCATAAGCAGATAGTAGCACTGCCTTCTCTAATACAATGCATTCTCCAAGTACAGTCAACACTGTTTGTGTTATGGATGTTGAGAAAGACGATGACCCAAAACACGCCGGCTTAGAAAACCGACAAAGTAGAAAACGATGACCCATAAAAACAATGAATGATTAGAGGCTTTTGTCTGCTTTTGAACCCAGGAGTTTGTTTCCTCATATAGGTCTGCTAGCTTGCACTAAAGACCATTACAGATCGCAGTATTTTTTGGCGTAACGTTACTGGAATCTCGGTGAAATGTGATGAGAAAAAATATTCAGCAGGGAGAAACTGTTTGCTGAAATACGTCACTTGAAACAGAGACATTGCTAAAGAGTAAGGTTTCTGCAGCCAGTTCTATAGTTAGATTTCATGTCACGCAATTTAAATGTATAGTCGCTTATCATTCAAAAATAATGTCAAGAAATTGACAAGAAATTGCAAAAGTCTCAGGAGTGTTTGATATCCCATACTTGAAATGTACCCCTCAAAATTACAGAGGTTTAGTATGTAGAAGCCACGGGCACGATTAAAATATCTGGACTTCAGTTTGGCTATGTTAAAACCTTTCGTCTCGCTTTTGAACTTGCAAACAATCGTATTGACACTTCGGTCTACATATGAGTAGTTCACACCTCGTAAACACAAGGTGTTTGTTCGTGATGTTAATCCTTCGGCGGCCTTCGGCGGCCTTGTCTTGTGCAACCTCATCCCCAGGGCCTTCTTAGAGGTACTGCTTAACTTAGTTTGCGCTTGCGTAGAAACGTCGGAAGTGAGCTTTGTGGATGAAACTAGAGGAAGAACCAGCGCATACTTAGACTCGACCGTCTTCCGGCTGAGTAATAAAAGTCTATAAAATCTCACGAGTTACTTTTAGGGTAAGCTATTCTAAATAAAAATGTCTTCAATTTAGACTTAAAACGTTCAAAATTGTCCTCCTCCCGTATTTCACCCGACAGTTTATTCCAAAGTGATGGGGTAGCAGCAGTGAAAGCCGTGTCACCGAGTGTCTTCTTCGTTTTTGTAGACGGAGATGCTAACAAAAGTTCAGAATTGGACCGAAGACCATACGTGGAAAGATTCTTCTATTTGAAGAAACGTTCATTTTCCTTTAACTGTAATCAGATCATAAGCACGCTCTTGCAACCATTTATGTTTTGGATAGTCCGGATATTTTTGCTGTTTTGTTTGTATTTACACCCAGTCTGCAGTGCATATTTCATACCTGAGTGTTTTATATTGATTGCACATTTTCTAAATCTCGTGTTGCCCTGGAATGCGGCATATTAAAGCAACTGTGGCTGCAGCTTTCAGGGAAGCTCACCATGGCTAAAAGCAATAACTACAATGCAAGAAATAAGCGACTTTCAATCAGCTGAGCCTGATGAAACGCGGGTAGCAGATCCTGCAATGACTTATGAGATTCATGATAGTGATAAACGACACAAAATGTAATTTGTGATAATTGTAAATTAGCATAAATTACTATTTTACCGGCATGTATCAGAGGCCTGGCGAGTGGTGCTAGGCGCACTGCGGTTTGTGGAATTTAGGTTTATAATTTGTGGTCGTTACAAGGGCAAGTCATTCTACGGCCAGCGTTCGCCGCGCAACGTTGTTACTTTTGGTTTTCATTTTATTGTTATGATTGTCAAGGAGGGCACAATGTTTATCCTCTCTATATTTAAAATTATCAATTGTAGATTTCCACTTAGTGCTTTATATAGTATACCCTAAAACCCAAGGGTAGCACCATTGTTTTGGTCGGGGGCACACGTTGCCCTGTTTGTTACCACCTGCTGATTTTTAGGGGTTTTTGTGTCTGGCTGTGGTGGCTTAGTTTCTCAATTCAATGTCAATCTCCCTGTGTATGAAAGTTAAATAAAAGGCACGGTGGTTTGGCTGGCTAACGCGCTTAAATAACAATGCTGTGTTTGTCTGAGTAAGAAGTTGAGGCAATATTGTACGATCTTGCTCACGTAGGCTATAGAAGCAACGATGTGCCTCGTTTAGTGATATTTTTGTTACATTTGATTTTAATCATCCTCTAATTTATAACACGTTAAACACGCTTGGCTTTAGTCCAAACTACCAAGAATCGATACTAACATTTTGTTAAATGTTGATCTTCGATAATTTAGATGACATCAGTGAGAAGTTTGTGCATATTGGCAGTGACTTGGAAGGCATGAAAGAGAAGTTGGATTCGCAATTTCAAACGAAGAGAAAACAAATCAAAAGTCAAGGTTAGTTGCAGGATCTTGCAAGGTTAATGTCTAAATCAGAGAAAAGATAATTCTTAAAGAAAATCTAACTTCTTTATAGCTTAAAGGTTCTTACGTTGACGATATAGATAAAATGTTTTTGTTTGTGAAACGAAAAGTATCTTTTGATTATTCATCTGAAACGAATTCGGAGTTTCACTGAAACATTTAATTAATGTATAGAGTGATTCAATGTTGCAACACAATACCAGACCAACATTATAATTCGAGTAGTCGACACCAAAGGCGCAGTGAACCAATCACAATTCAAAGCAATAATATGTAGCCAGCACCAAGGGCGCAAGAATGAGTTTAAATAGATTAATTTGGTTCTGCTTTTTCATTTTCGATGGTTGAAGTTTGGAGGCAGCTTTGATAACCAGTCACAGAGTAATTCTTGTTTATTTTGATTTTGCTTTGGTTCGCTGTGTGGTTGGTTATCACAAGCTAACCTCAGTATGCAACAGGGTTGAACAGGAGACATTGCCTGCTTCTATTGGGAAATGGTTTAACGCTTGCGTGAGAGAGGCGAGATGAATAGGGAACGCCAACCGGCATCTAGTTTGAAGAATACACTTTTGCATTTTTTATTTACCCACATCAATGAATTAAAAATTGGAGGATTAACAGAAAATCAGCTATTCACTCCAGTGTGCCCACAACCCTTTAAACATCTTGTGAAGTTCATTAATTGCGCCGATATCTGATCTACCTGAAGTAATCTGTGGAAAAATGCGGTTAATTTGTTGAAACTATTTTTTCCCTCAAATTTGAACATGGTCGATAATCTGCTTGACTGAATAACTAATTGTTCACAAATATCATTAATACTGTATTGAACATTGATCTTTAGATGACACTTTCGAGAAACTTGAGCAGATGAGAACAGAGATAGGAAGCATGAGGGAAAAGCTAGATGCTGTTTTCAGAGCGACGACAGAAGAAATAAAGGAAGAAGGTCAATTACAGAAAGGTATGTAATAAATACAGTTGGATGTCGTCATTGAAAGGCACTTGCATTTTGCAAGGAGAGAAAGTGTTGGTATTCATGAAACGAAAAATTACTTCGTCGAACATTAAATTGATATTTTGTTAAATAATGATCTTTAGTTGACATTACCACGACTCTTGGGCAGATGAGAAGTGAAATCGAAAGCGTGGGGGAGAAGTTGGACTCTTATTTTGGAAGAGCAACAGACGGAACCAAGGAGGGAGGTCAGTGACAAGAATAAAAGGCTTTAATACCTGTGGTCCGCTCACCAATTTTCTAGGCATCAGTTTCTTAGCTCATATCTCTCATGAAGAGTTAATAGAAACGGAACCAGATTACCAATTCGAAAAGAAAAATACATACCACCACGTTGACTGGAAAGAGCTGAAAAACAACTTTCTCTTCTTTAACATTCAGGTTTTGTTAAACTTTAACGACATTTCCTCAATTTACACTCAACTG
Source organism: Pachyseris speciosa (assembly GCA_016490735.1). Taxonomy (NCBI): domain Eukaryota; kingdom Metazoa; phylum Cnidaria; class Anthozoa; order Scleractinia; family Pachyseridae; genus Pachyseris; species Pachyseris speciosa. Next base: position 186,137 of record JAEMWC010000872.1, read on the forward strand.
TAGCCTTAGCCAAGATTGGTTGGCATTTTAAATTTGGCAAAGCCCGTATCTTTTACCATTTTGTGTGTAGCATTCTACGTGTATCTTCGTCAGTTGTGGCCAGTAATTTGAAATGTGAATGGAGTTTAGAATTTTCTCATAATCAAGATTCAGATCAGTTCAGTTTGTTATTAAACTAAATTGGAAATGACCTATTTTAATGTCTTTTCATTTTAATGAAGATGCTCAGTCCAAAGCTATCCTAAGAACCTTGAAAATTCCAATAAAAAACCGGAAATCACCTAAAAGGCTTGGAATGCCTGTTTGAATCTTGCAATACTGGTCACTCGTGACGTCAGGTAAATCGATTATAAGCCCAGTCCTCACTGTGCATTATCCATCTCGTACAGAGGTTTCGTTCCTCTTGACCAGCGGTCGGGAAACCAGTGACCCTGGAAAGGTCCTGATTGGAAATCCGTTAGTTGATATTGGACTTCCGGTTGTATCGTGCATGCTTCGACTTTCAACTTCCGGCATCGTTTTTTGTGGCTACTGCCTCGAAGAGGCGAAACCACTCAGTCATCGGGTTGTAAGTCCGTCCATAACAAAAGCTGTCACAGGACGCTCAAGAAATGAAAATTCAGCTATGTGTACCTCTCGTAAATACAGTACGCCTCAAAAGAACCAGTTTCAAGAGGGATTTATAAACGCGTTGCCACCTCGCATGGATAGATTATATGAAAACTTTGCTATCTCGTCATCAGTTCAGTTCAGTCCAACTTGAAATATATATTCACCGTGGGAAATGATTTGACGCTATGTGCGGTTGCTCAAAATAACGGTGAATTGGAAAATCGTAAGGCCAAATGACTCAAAGAGCTAGTTCAAGATTCTTTCCAATCTAGTTTATACTGAATATTCAACCCGCTTAGCTGGGGTGAGTTTTCTCCATGTGAATGCTGGAGGTGGGGTGGGGTGATGTTCATCCGGGCAACCGTCTCTGAATTCTTTGTTGATATACGTTCTCAGCGACCACGCGATAGCGTGTTAAACCTCACTCCAGCGCCACGAGGTTGCATGTGAAAGCCAGTTTTCTTTGACCACGGGTAGGTGGGGTACCTCACCTTCCTGGGGTCCCCCACCGCCATGTGAACAGGCCCCAAAATACAAAACAACAATACTTTGGATCCTTTTCTTCTGTGGTGTTTTCTTTTCTTTTCTCTCACATAATTCCAAAATGCGAAGCACTCAATTCTTGGTTTCGAAAGTTAAAAACGCTCTATTTTTTCCCTTTACTTTTCTTTTCTACCGAAGAATTGTAGCCGGGGCATCTTTCAAAGTAGCCGGCGATATCACCGGTCGCCGGCGTTCTTTGACAACCCTGAATTTTATACATAGCTACCTGTGTTCACACTTGGATCAAAGTGATGTTACAATTCCAATGTCCGACCATGCATATATCTCTTTTCACCCAGCAAATAAGACATTAGGTTATGGTAGTAGACAAGCGCTTTTTAAGCGCCTATTTGAATCAGTGAAAGTCTCCAACCCAAAAGGATCATTCCAAAGTCGGTCGTTTCTTGAAGTATACTTAATAATAAGAAACGAAGAGTCGAAGTTCGAGATTGACGCATTTCATACTTGAGTGTTTTATATCCATTTATCTCGTGTGGCGCAAGTGAGAAAATATTTCCCTTTGTTGCCGCGTCCTTAAGAAGGGAGAATGGTACCGCCATACGCAAAGTGAACAGGCAGCAATAGAATTTGGAAATATTCCCTTTTAGTTACCAGAGATTGTTTCCATGTGGACAGAAACCCCTCCCAACTCCTCCATCATAGGGGCTTATGAGACTCCAAAACAATGAAAATGCACGATCATTGAGTAGACTATGAAAAAAAAATCTATTGGATTTGTGGCTCGAACGCAAGGCTGGAAAGCAAACTTATACAGACATTTTACTTACACTGAGGTGGTTACTAATCTTTAGACAACTTCAATGAAAAACTTGATCAGATAAAGCAATAAGTGGAAGACATACAAGAGAAGTTGGATTCTCATTTTGAACCAACAGGCCAAGGTTAGTTGCACGAAGGAATTAACTTCTAAGTGGGCTGAGTTTGTCGGTTCTCTACTCTGCTCCGAGAGGTTTTTCTCCGGGTACTCCGGTTTTCCCCTCTCCCCGAAAACCAACATTTATTTCATTTGATTTATTTAGAGTTGATTTGATTTAGTCTCCCCAATTAGTAGAGCATCTGTGCTCGGATAAATACATTTGAGACTTAAATAAAGTGATGATGATGATGATTATTATTATTATTATTATTATTATTATTATTACAAGTAAAACCGGAAATAACAATATATAATTATATATCCCATAAAAAGGTAGATATAAGGCAAAGAAACAAAATGATGGTCGAAAAGGGTAACTTTTAATGCCATATATTACGGCGAGACATGACTAACCTTCTTCAGGGGCAACACTGAAGCAAAGTAAAAATGGAGAAAACGGTTACAATACAGAAATAGAAATAATAGACGTGTACTGAAGCGGCTACCAAAAAAGTGGCATTCCCAAGGTGGCATTCCCAAGGTGGTAAGAACAATGATAAGTTGTTATGAATTTGCAATTTTGTTAGACTCTGCAGCAAAGTTAAGACATAAGTAGATACTGCTACGTAAGGGGTAGAACCAGAAGAAAAAAGTACTATTAGTTGAAGGTTCAGAACCCCTGCCCCACCCATTCATGCACTACTGATTTATTAGACCTTGTAGACATTGTTTCTCTCACTTAACTTCTCATGGTTTTGAAAGTTATTTGTTGCTGAGCCAGCAAGCCAGAGCTTACTAATAAATGTAAAAAAAAAAAAAAAAAATGGTTGTATTGAAATTTGGGGGTTAAATGTTGTACAGACGGAAGATTGTATTCATATTTTTGTGGATATTTATTATGAGTGGGTTTGGATCGAGGCAAGTGTATTTCTACGTCTTTGGGAAAATAGTTGACAATTTTTCTTTATTATTTTTACCTTTTTTAGTTTTTGCATATTAATTCATGCATACCTGAAATCACAAGTGTTAGTTGAGAAGTGTTAGTAGAGAGAGAGAGAGAGAGAGAGAGAGAGAGAGAGAGAGAGAGAGACAGAGAGAGAGAGAGACAGAGAGAGAGAGAATGCTCTGAAAACACGCCTACCGTTCTTGTTCTGACAGTTTTTTTAGTTCACGATAAACCAAAAATTAAATGTTTTGCAATTTTTTTCTTTGGTTAAATTACGAAGGAAGACATCCCCCGCTATGTTTGTCATCGAATCGTAGATTCTCCACACCTCGCGATTCACACGTCATTTTGTTTAACCAATCACAGAAAGTGAATCGACCTTCTGAAACGAAGCGACGGTTTGCTTGCGACAGCGGTGTAGCTGTGGTGAAATTGGTATTTGCGGTCAAGTTTAACAAAGTAATGGGAAATTTCTAGTCCGAAGCTTAACTACATTCAAAACGGTGAAATTATTTTGAAATTTGGTTCATCCTGTCTCATAAAACCTTAGACCAAGTCAGTGGATTAACGAGCACATGAACGCTGTGCGATACCTCGTTCGACTCTCTCGTTCCGCCACTTCGACTAGGTCACCTGAAGATGTGTTAGAGTGTGAAAATATTTTTAACTGGCCACTCTGGGAAGAATTATATCAAGGCTTGATGGACGGCTTTTTGGATGTATCTAAAGCGTTGTGAAAGGGATTGAATTCGCGCCGCGACTGCATTCGACAACACATAAATTTTCCCGCTGTGCTTTGAGCATGACTAAAGACGAAGGATGTGCGATTTACGCAGTGGCCCGATGTAGCCTTTTCGACGATTGGAGAAGATTGTTTGTGAAGAAGGTTTTCAGGATTTCTGTGTTGGACCCATTCTTATAGCAAATTACATTTTAATCTCCACTCAGTTTAAAAAATAGATTCAAATGAAATTTACCGTAAGCTTAAGCTTATAATTTAAACATTGTTGTAAAAAGGTTTTTCCTCAGACTACCATTGTAAATAGGTGCCACAAACCAGAAGCGTAACACTTTGTAAAACTGCCAAATCTATTAAAATAATTATTTGCTTTGTTTTTTTTCGACTGGTTCATGGTCGGTTTTGACATAAACTTAAGTACTTGACTTCTTCAGAGTTATTGAGCTTAGGTACTTTCCGCGTTTAGCCCGCGTTTAGCGCGTACGTACACGAACTCGCACAAACAGCCGTGATTTTAAAACTTTTCTCTGTTTCTGCTGAATCTTTGACATACAATTTTTAGCTTTATAAAATTGAATTAAATTATGTGAACCCCCATGCATTACAACCTCTGTGAAAACGTTTTTTGTAGTACAGTGATTTTTCAGATACAACAAAATGTTTCGCCACTCAAATTAAACTGATGTGTCGGAATCGTGTAATTCATTTGGGTAATCCATTTAAAAGCACGAACTGTTCCAGTATTTGTTTATGCGCAACTATTTTTCTTAGGCCAATACTTTGAATAATGGCTTTATTGTACACTTTGTTATAATTGTAATAGGGAATTTAGTTCATGGACAGTATAAAATAAAGTTTTGATGTCTGTGCGAATGAAGGTAACGTTTTAAGTTCCGGTTGAAAATAAAGTAATCATTTATTCCGTCACTGTTTAAGATACGTTTTTAACCTTCAAATATCGTATTTAGTAAAATTACTGAGCTTGCATCGGTTGCCTTAAGCAACTTAAATTGTTTCATTTAATGTTAGCATTAATTTGATTTCTTTTGCATTGCTGCAACTTCTAGTTTAAGTTTTATAATTTCAAGAATTAAACAATACTTTTTAGGTGGGAAGTGCATTTAAGTGTACCACAAACGCGCTTTTTTTGTTGTTTTGTTTTTTTAACAAACAGCAACAACTATCTGTATCAACTTACCTTCTCAGGTATACATTGTCCCTGAGCAGACAACAGCCATAAGAAAAAAACAATTAAAAAAGTCGTCAAAAGTTCCGTTTAAAGAAAATGCAAGTCCAGTCCGTTGTCCAGTCCTTGGAATTTTTTTTCTAGCTAACCTTTTGTGGCGCGGCGTCGCAGTGAAAACAAAAAGCGCGCGAAAGTATAGCCTCGTTTTCGTTCTTTCCTCCAGGCCCTCTCCTCTGAAAAAAATCTTAAACATCGATCATCGCCAAAAGCAATTGAAATTAGAAGAAACTGACAACGCCATCATAAAGAGCATACTCTCAAGCCTTAGGCAAAATTTTCTTTTGTTCCTACCTCAAATGGTCGTTGAGCAGGAAGCTGACAAACTTTTCAGTTAGATTTTCTACTGCCGCACTTTCTTATGAAAAAGTGATCATGGCCATTTTTTAAAACACTATTTATTAAACTACAACTTCGCTTAAAAATATTCTTGGAGAAAGGTTCTAGTAAACTTGTAGAGCGAATATTAAACTTCGGTCCGTTCTGGTCACGTGACCGATGACGTCACACCATTAAAAATGACAAAAATGTATATTTCATAAATATATCTACCAATATCCAAATTTTTGTTTCCTCGCGTTTAATGCAACGCGAGATAGCACTTGTACCCAGACTCCCACTTATTGAAAATTGTATATACCTCCCTTAGTATTTATATTTTGTTCGGTACCCGGGCAGTCCGAAATGGCTCACACCATTGTGCTTCAAACCACGTTGACTGCTTTTGCAATAACAAAATAACTTCGTCACAGTGAGCAAAAACGCACTTGTGAGCAAAGTCACGTGACCAATGACGTCATCGCCCTTAGTCTTGTACAATAATTAGTTTATGGTAAGACTTATTTCTAGACAACGTGGGGGTCTTGCTGCCCTCAAACTGACCAAGTTATTTGGGATTGACGATTTTCCAGCTGCAAAGAATTCTGGGAAGGTTCTTATTATAATTATATATTGTTATTTTAATTATTATTATTATTATTATTATTGTTCCACGGAAGACCAAGCAAGCTCTAAAACTAGCGCAAGAAAAAGGCTCCTCTGTATGGCTCACAGTTCTTCCCCTTCAAGAACAGGGTTTTAACCCCAGTAAGAGAGAGTTTCGCGATGCTGTTAAGTTACGTTATGATTGGCCGTTCGATGACATTCCATCAGTATGTGCGTGTGGAGAAAACTTCACAGTAGATCACGCAATGATTTGCAAACTAGGGGGTTTCGTAATCCAACGTCATAACGAGTTGAGAGACCTCGAGGCCGATCTCTTGAGTATTGTGTGTAATGACGTCGAGGTCGAGCCAGTTCTCCAAGACATCACTGAAGAACAGCTCAGTAGAGGGTCCAATAAAGCACAAGACGCGTGGCTTCTGGGATCCCCAGAGCTGTGAGCTTTGATGTGAGGGTTTGCCACCCTAATGCCGAGTCTTACAGGGACCAAGAGCCGCAGCAGATCTATCACATCCATGAAAACGACAAGAAGCGGTTGTACTCGAGGAGAGTGTTGGATGTTGAGCATGGCTCGTTCACGCCGATTGTATTTACAACTACTGGAGGGATGGGGAAGGAATGCATAAGATACCATATTCGACTGGCTGGGCTGATAGCCGCCAAGAAAGGAGAACAATACTCACAAACAATTTCCTGGATTCGAGCAAGGACATGCTTTGCACTCCTTCGTTCGGCCCTAGTTTGTCTTCGAGGATCGCGGGTGAAGCGCCGCACTGCGTTTGACTACAACAATTGTGATATTGAAATCACAGCTGCCGAAGGAGCCATCGACGTTGTTTAGTGTTGTTTAGTGTTCAAGAAACAAAGGGACACATTTCATCTTAATCATAATGTTTTTATATGACTTGCAATTTTGCATATATTAACAACGTTTTCAAAAAGTATCATGCATGAACACTTTTTAATATGAAGTGCAGAATTTGAAAGCGTTTATCGAATTTTATCCGAAACCTTTCTGTATTTGTTTTCGACGAATGATTGCATTACTATTATGAATTGAAATGATTTTAATTCGAATTAATTGTAGAACACCTATTTAATGTAAAATTATTGCTCTTATTTGAGTTTGTTTTTTTAGCAGAATGTATTTTTGTAAATATTGTTTCTAAATGAGTAAATAAAATTATTGTTGTTATTATTATTATTATTCTCCTAAGCTGAAAGTTTCTCGATCAGGTGACTACGATGAGTTGTGTTTGTGGTCGCTCTGATGATTACTAGGAGTTGAAAGTGTCCTTTTGAGGATTCGTCCGTGAAGGGGTTGCACTGAAACATTTTATTGATTGGTTTGATTGACTGGTCACAAAACGTGATGCATGACGATCGATGAACAGTTATGGCCAAGCGTCATAGCGCATATTAAGCTCAGTATAACTACAAGCCGCAGGGGCCAGATTCATTAAGGCCTCCTAGGATAAGATGTATCCTCAGTATCGTTGTCTCACTATTGCTCATTGTTCTGATATCAAAAGCCTATTGTTCAAACTATATTTTATCTTCAAAATAGGGACTGGATAGAGTTGTTCTCTCTTTGAACAAATGGACCCAAAATCATATTTGTGGTGGCGACAAACGGTACAAATGCGTGGGCTTGCTGAAGTAGAGAAAGAGTCAGCTAGTTGATTTGTTGTAGCTGTTTTCAGTAATGAATTCGTGCTTTCGTGTATTGGGTTGCCGATGCCACCGTTACCTCGTTTCTGAATTCAGTCTTTTTGACGGAAAATGATCAAGCTCAGAAGGACAACGCCATGTCAGAGGGAAACATCGTTCGAGTCATACTACCTTTCAAAGATCAGAGGTCTGCGGACTTCGTTTGGAAACGGCTTAAAAATCTTGGCAACAACATCGGCAACCCAATACAAACGGTATTCACGAGTCCAAAACTTGGCGAGCAACTTAAAATTCAGGAGAGGAAACCACTGGTCGTTAGCCGACAATGTGTTGTATATCAATTTAAATGTGATCTGTGCGATACAGATTATATCGGCTACACTACTCGTCATCTCCATCAGCGAATTTAAGAACACAGAGCCTCAGCCGTCGATGCAAATGTGAAAGATTGGCACGGAATTTCAAACCCCGAGTTCTTAAAACAGTTCTCCGTTTTGAAGAAATGTCAGGGAAAGCTTGACTGTCTAATCCGCGAAATGCTTTTCATCCGTGAGAAGAAACCGAAGTTGAACACACAATCAGACTCAATTCGCGCGAAAGTATTTGTTTAGAACATTTCATCGCGCGCGCACTAATTCGTTGGCTGACATTATAAACAACCACTTAATTTAAACCTGAAACGACCGTTACATTTATCACTTAAAAATGAAGTAAAGATGACTTCGAAACGTCGTGCAATATCGCTCATTTTTGTAATCAAATGAAATTCAACAGTATTATTGATAATAGGTACAATAGGATAAACCAGTCTGGAATACTTTGTGAAAGGCTGATATAATGTTAAATCCAAACAGTAGAAGTATTTCAAGCTCTCTTTTCGTATGCCACAGGCGCAGAAGGAGAATAATAAATACCGGTGGGAATTCGAAGAGACAAAATCATTGACCAGCTCTGCATCTAGTTTCCTTAAGTGATTGCTTATTCACTAGAATAGCAAACAATTCTGAAGAATGGCCAGAAACCCTTCCAAGATCTTACCAGATTATATTTGTCGTGCCGACTACTAAAGTAGACTACAAATAAATCTGATTGATTTGTTGCCGTTGTTTTTGTTCATAAAAATCGTGGTTGGCACTGAGATTATACAGAAATTGTTCTAACGTTATGTTTAATATTGGACTTTAGATGTCACCAGTGGGGAACTTGAGGGGATGAGAACGGAGATGCAAAGATTGAGAGAAAAGCTGGATATTCGTTCTACAGTAGGTCAGTTTCAGAGAGGTGTGTAATAAATCCAGATGGGTTTTACAGAGAAATGTTTCCATTTAAAGGTTTTTGCTCTGTACGTCTGAGGAGAAAGGGAGTGATTAAATAAACAAAAGTTTCTTTGGTTTACGTTTTTCCGCGCGCTAAAGTGTTGACACATGCATTTGAGCAAAATACTCGCTTTCTATCAGCGTTCTTCTGTAATTGAAAAAACCTCTTTTTTGTCGACAGCCAAGCCCCTCTCCCCTTTTCAATTTTGAAATACGCTCCGTGGATACTGGCACGTGGTTACAACATTGAAAAGGGAGGAGGGGGTGGAAATGTGAAAATTGGAGATTGGAAAACTCACGCGTTCAGCAACAAGAGTTTAAAACGTCTATGAACTATACTTTTACGAAAAAAAAATTGATGGTAGAATCCCAAGAGGTACCATTGTCTCAGTTATTTGCGATCATTATTTACAATCCTATAGTTTCAGTTCCTCACCTGAGCAACCGGAGCTCCCAAAGCATAAGGTCCGTGATTATCTCTATTTCTCAGAAACTAACTTCACCAAGGTATTTCTCAAACACAGTGCTGAGCTATTCTTTCTAAACGCTCAATTGTAATCTCTTCGTTGTCTTTCAGGTAGTATTTCGAATTTGATCCAACGTTTTTAGTTTCAGATCAGTCTACGACTGTGATTTATGTCTACGACTGTGATTTATGTAAATTTCTTAGCTGTTGAAGTAGCCAATCAGATGGCAAGAAAAGCTTTTGACAATGCTCGCGCCACTTGAAGTGAAATTGACTTTTTATATTTTCATTGGAATCCGGCATCCCATTCTGGGTTCTTATAACTGTTAAAGAAAAAGAAAAAAAAAAAACAAGCAAATTAAAGGTTTGCTGTAGATTGACATTGAGCCACTTTGACAATGTTATGACACACATCATGATCAACAATGAGATGGACGCATAAAAACTGACGTCAATTTGTTAAGTCTTGTCAATGCAATATAATTTCTGAACTAACGGGTGAGGCATAGTTTTTTAAAATCAAATTACTATGGAACTACCGATACAGTTGAAGTCTTGAAGGCCTATTTTGACTCTTGATCCAACGCGGTCGTTTTGTTTTTGTTTGATATCGCGCTATTGTTAAATGATGCCTCTGACTGGTCAATTACTTTTATGGGGCTTTTGATCAGGTTCATTTCGCCTGGCTGACTACAAATTCAACTTGCATATTTCTTTATTGGAACGGAAGAATCCGTTGACGGGTTTAAAACCAAAACAGCAAACTACTGAACGATCACTTATGATAAAATTCGCCGATAATGTGCCGAGGATGGCTACAGAATATGCGCGTTGATTGGGATAATGGTTTCTAATTTGCAGTAAGAAAAATGCTCATACGTTCTCGTTCAATTATCCTGTGCTTTCGCTTCATGCTGTGTTCAGGACACAGTCCGAAGAAAACGTTGAGCTCCACATTAAAACACGGGATTAACCACAGCAACACCACAGAGGTGTAGTCCTCGTCGATCGCGGAGATCTCGGCGAGAGAGAGAAATTAATAATCACGCAGTTTAGGCATGGTGCGAACCGAACTTAAAACTAAAATGCACGATGGGGCATCAAAGTCGCAGTTGATAAACAGACGTAGTGACAAGTCAGGTTTTAAATACTGAAGAGTTGACCAAAGCCGGAGAATCGAAACCGTTACTCAAACTGACCTTGAAAACAATCATCTAGACACGAATAATTTGTTCCCAAGTCACAGTACGTCGCCTCAAACAATTTGAGTAATTTCGTATTACACGAAATTCAAGAATTAGGGGTCGCGGAGCTCGATGCATCAACGGTGAAAATGGGTCTTTAACAGCTAGTTTTGAAGCCTGTATGTAAGAGAGCCGCCACCCACCATTTTTTTCTTTGGGGTAGAGGGTGGGGGAAGGGGATACATTTTGCTGCTCAACAGTGTTTTTGCAGTCATGGGCTACTAAGGTAGTTACAAAAGGAAACGAAACAGAAACAAACAAATAAACATACATACAAATAAACAACAAGCATATTATACCGTAATTAAAATGGAAAAGAAATTGCCAGGTTCTAAGAGGCTAGCTGGTTGCAATTTTGTTGCCTGAAGCTCCTGTATAAAGTTGGACTCATGTAAATCAATTTACTTTTCTATCTGGTAGATCAATCCCAACGGCAGATAGCAACACAGAGAATGAAGGACAATATCAAAACTGGCACGGAGCAGCCTTCAGACCTCCAACAACCGTTCCGACCTAATCCAGGTGAAGGCCCAGAAGCGAAAGATCTGAAAGTCGATCTTATTTATGTCAATGTAATCATTCACGAAGGCAGATTGTGGTATGACTTTCCTACAGATAGATGGGAACAACTCAAAGTATACCCCCAACCAAATACAAATAAGTCCACGTCTGTACCACCAGAAGATCTTATAGATACTAAGCACAAGAATGTTCTCGTAGTTGGTCGTCCAGGAATAGGTAAAACAATGATGTCTACCAAGCTCCTTCGAACATGGGCATCTGACGACGCCAAAATGCAAAACAAATTTGATGTTGCCTTCCTGCTGAAATTCAGGCACTTAAACAACGAAACAGATCTCAATCTTCACGAACTGTTGGCTCGCTCAGAGACGATGGAGAGCTTGGATGATGAAGTCTGGAAGTACGTTAAAGAGAATCCAACTAAAGTCCTTTTGATTTTTGATGGTATTGACGAATTTTCCGGAAGATCAGATATAGCCAACGATGATTCAAAGTATAAGAGCACTGTGACAGAAAAGATGCCTCTTCATACTCTCTACAGGAAATTAGCGTCTGGGAAACTTCTCCGTGGTGCTACTGTCATAACGACAACACGGCCAACTGCTGTTGAATGCGTTAAACAGCTGAAGTTTCACAAAACAGTTGAACTGCTTGGTTTCACATCTGAGCAAGTGGAGGAGTATGTGGAGAAGTTCACTGAAGATGATGACAACGACGACGCAAAAGAAACAATATGGCAACATATTCGCTCAAACCTAAACATCTTTTCCCTCTGTTATATTCCAGTAAATTGTTTTATTATTTGTCATTGCCTTCTTCAATTAATAAACATCTGTACTGACGCTGCACGAAAGCTCCCTTCGAAGATTACTGACATTTACAGCATGAACGTCAAGATTTTCTTCTTTAAGCACAGTCGTGATGGCAAATATTGCCGCTCTGCAACTGACCTAGGTACGTACATTTACAAAACATTTGACGATCTTCAACCTGAAAACGAGTTGGTGTTCAAGAGACTGGGTGAAATGGCTTTCAATGGAATCAAAGAAGGAAGACTGATGTTTGAATCAAGCGAAGTTGGGGAGCTGGAAGATTGTGGCCTGCTTCACCGTTTACCAGACGCAAAGCCCCGTAGACTTAGAGAACCGCCGAAAGCTCAGTTCTGTTTCACCCACCTGACTGTGCAGGAATTCTTTGCCGCTAAGCATTTGACGGACACCTTAAAAAAAGAAGACCTGCGACGATTTGTGGCTGATCACATTAACCATGGTGCATGGCAATTAGTGATGCAGTTTGTGGCTGGACTGTTAGGGCCCGATGCAGATCGAGAAATGTCAAACATTGATGTCTTTCTAGACCTTCTCCCCACGTCAAGGGAGAGACATGGCTCATGCATCTGTTGGCCGGCCTTTAAAGACCAACTGTTAGCACTGAACATATGTAAGTGTTTGAACGAATTGGACGTAGAGCAAAGAAATTCAGTGCAGCGCAGAACTGCGGAAATTGGTTTTAATAGAGTTGATTTTAGTCGGCGGACACTCTCGCCAGTGGACTGCACAGCTATAGTGCGTTTTCTTGACAATACCAAAGCAGTGAAACACTTAATTTTTTCTGATAACCCTATCGGCTCGTTGGGTTGCAGAGAGATTCATGATTTTCTTATTGCTGTAAATTGTCATCTAACTGAGCTGCACCTCAGTAGAAGCAATATAGGAGACCGAGGAATAGCATACCTGTGTGATGCACTAAAACATATAAATTGTAAGCTCACTAAGTTGAACCTCACTGGAAACAATACAGGAGAGCAAGGTGCAGCATACTTGTGTGATGCACTAAAATATGTAAATTGTAAGCTCAATACGTTGTACCTCAGTGCAAACAATATAGGAGAGCAAGGTGCAGCGTACCTGTGTGATGCACTAAAAGATGTAAATTGTAAGCTCACTACGTTGTACCTCACTGGAAACAATATAGGAGAGCAAGGTGCAGCGTACTTGTGTGATGCACTAAAAAATGTAAATTGTAAGCTCACTACGTTGGAACTCAGTGGAAACAATATAGGAGAGCAAGGTGCAGCGTACCTGTGTGATGCACTAAAAGATGTAAATTGTAAGCTCACTACGTTGTACCTCACTGGAAACAATATAGGAGAGCAAGGCGCAGCGTACCTGTGTGATGCACTAAAAGATGTAAATTGTAAGCTCACTACGTTGGAACTCAGGTTAAACAATATAGGAGAGCAAGGTGCAGCGTACCTGTGTGATGCACTAAAATATGTAAATTGTAAGCTCACTACGTTGTACCTCCCTGGCAACAATATAGGAGAGCAAGGTGCAGCGTACCTGTGTGATGCACTAAAAGATGTAAATTGTAAGCTCACTACGTTGTACCTCAATGTAAACAATATAGGAGAGCAAGGCGCAGCGTACCTGTGTGATGCACTAAAAGATGTAAATTGTAAGCTCACTACGTTGGAACTCAGTGTAAACAATATAGGAGAGCAAGGTGCAGCGTACCTATGTGATGCACTAAAAGATGTAAATTGTAAGCTCACCACGTTGAACCTCGTTAGAAACAAAATAGGATATCAAGTAGAAGCGCAGCTACGTGATTCACTCGACCATGGAAATTGTAAAGTCTCGTGGTAAGCTGACCTCAGAAAATTGTATTCAAACCGATTAGGAGAGCATCGAGGAGCACAGCTATTAAGTTAGGCAACAGAAGTTGTGGTAAAGTCCTATTGAATTGTATATTTTGTTAAAATAAAGTATATATACACAAACTTGGCCGTTTCCTTCAGATTTTGTCGTAAGCTTTGGTCAAGTTGTGATTACTCTGCAAGTGTAACCGAAGGTGGAGCAGGCTACCCTCGATTCCATTGACATTAGTACTGATACAAGTACGACTGTTTGTTCAGCATGTTTTTGCAAAACATTGTGACCCGCCACAAGTTGATAGAAGAGTCACTTTTTTGGCTTTAGTTCTTGAGAGAAAAGTGTGGAATAACTTTAATATTTTTGAATGTCGAAACACATAGTCAAAATTTAACATAAGCTTAAATTAAAGAAATCCTTGAAGTTTTGTGGCAGGAGTCATCATCACATCATCCACTAGTCAGTGTGAGGAAAACTTGCTCGAATTGGCTTCAGTACCAAAAATATCAACAACTCTGATCTTCTATTGGTCGACTGCCGCTGCTGTAGCACTACACAGAGTTGTGACTGAATTATTCCTATAAAGAGTTACAGGGAATTGTGGAACTGACCTTAGGTTGGTCCTAGTAATTTTTCTACAGTTTAACTGAATTAGCAACTGAATTAAACCTTAAAGCAACAGATAACGGCAACTGTTATTATGCTAAATATAGCATTTGTCATAGCATTTTTCGCTTTTCTCATTGTGAAGTTTGGTTACAAACTATTCCCAAAGCATCCGTTAGTTTCACTCAATGAATACCTGTGCGTTGTCTGTCATGCCTTATTTTTCCAGTTGTTTAGTCCATCTCTGAGCCCTTTTCAAGTCCCTGTATCTCCGCTTTTTCCCGTGTGCGTTTTATCTGTTGTCCTTGCCAACAGATCGAAGAGTACGTTTTCTTTCCAGCAGTTGGTTTAGTTCGTTTATTTTCATCAAATTTGCTTTACGGACTGGCGAAATTGTCCATATGAGTAGTAGAAGTGGAGAAGGGAGGAGATTGGAGGGGTGGCTCCATTACCAAAAGGAAATACACCATTTTGCTAGTGAACAGTTTCTGGTGAATTGTGGGTAGATCCAGTCCTTTGTGGGGGCAAACGGTCAAAATGACAACCTTAGGTGCCGTTTGCCCCCACAAAGGACTGGATCTACCCAAAATTCACCAGGAGCTGATAATTTGCAAAATGGTGTATTGAAAAAAATTACGAAAATGCAGACTAGGTACCCGACTCTTGCGTTGTACAAGGCAACAACTTTAGAATGAAAATCCAGCTTATCCCACTGTTTACGTGTTTTTGGTAAACGAGAAAAGAAAAGCACTTTGTTCGCACTTGTTTTTTTGACTTTAAGTATTGGGTGGGACCATGCGAGGGCATTCTACACAATCACCCCAAGGTCTATTAGTAATGCTGACCATAGCAAAATCAAAACCCTAATCCTAATCCGTAATTCCGATCCTAATGATGACCGCAAATCTAACCCCCACATCTTGTGATTTTTCGATTTTGCGTTCCTGAGGAATTACTAGAGAGCTTAAGCAACGTGGACGACGACGGCAACGAGAACACCAGAAATCAATAGGCTTGATAAACAATAACAATCGCTCTTCACATTCGTCTTACATTTTTTGATACACTTTTTTTTTTGCCGTCTATAGCAAATCAGCAGCGTGAAATCACCAATTTTTTGGTTTTGTGGAGAACGTGAGGTATCACGGTGACCTCTTCTTCCTTTTATCCAATTTGAACGCCGTTCTTACTATTTAGCTCCAGGATAGCTTGCCAGCATTTTACAAGTTAAAGAAGTTACAAAACTCGCGACAGAGCTACAATAACGAGAAGTTACATTTTGGAATGACATTTGAGATGAGTTTACCACGGTGAAACCTTGAAAATATGAAAAGGTCCGTTTAAAGGCTGATAAGTTTATTGTGAGTCTGTGAGTTTGTTAAATCATCACGATTTACTTTAAAAGAGGTTTTTAGTAGTAACAGTAGTAGTAGTATCAGCAGCAGCAGCAGCAGCAGCAGCAGCAGTAGTAGTAGTAGTAGTAGTAGTAGTAGTAGTAGTAGTAGTAATAGAAAATGTAAACGGATCAATCCATTTCCACCTTTACCACCTCTGTTAACAGACAATAATTTATGATTTCAGCGGGGTAACACATTCTTTCGTAACTAAATTGACCATAATTTCTACTGTAAGAAGCGGTAGGAAGCGTAAGAAGCAGTACCAAATTGAAGCGATGCCAAAGCATCACGGCCGTGCCCCCTCATAGATACGCCATTCAAGTGTACCTAAACTGTTGCCCACTGACGTCACAACCACGTCATTTCAAATAAGGATGACATCACCAGCCTCACAGTGCCGACTTGCAGAGTAACTTTTGATGAAATCTGGGTATCAGCTGATGAAAATAGATACGACAAATGTCTGCATACAATTTACGGTCATCAGCCCCTCGTTAATACTTATACAAAAAGTCCTTTTATTGCACAGCTCAGAATGGCTGAGTTTCCCTGGTGCCACAGGCTTACCGCCACAGGCTTACCACACGGGTGGCAGTCCTGTTCCACAGAATGAAACAGTTATACGAATATTACCTCTCCCCTCTGGATGAGATGATACTCCACTCTAAGGTTAACAATACCTCCAACATTTCATCACGGTGTCGATTTTGGGTGAACTGTTCCGTGATAGGAAGAACACTTGGGTCGTGAGAGAAAGAAACACTCATTAGGATTAATTTTAGTTGTCATCGCTGGAATATTGCTCGATTGTGATTGGCTAGGATGCCCGCGAGTCCAACAAGGGGAAGGAAAGTTTCGTAGGGAGGAGGTGAGTTACAACACCCCCCCCCAAAAAAAAAAAAACACCGCGTGGGAGGCTAAAATGTAATTTGTTTATTCTACTACCGAAAAAACAAACATAACAAAGTACGGTTTACTTGGAATGTGCAGAAAATACGTTCTTTAGGTAAAGTTTAAGTGCGAAATCCTGCGTGGTCCGCCAGACGCTCGGGCCAGGCTATTCTGTGCGCTGGCCGAAAGTATTCCGTTTACAGAATAACTGTTCATTTTTGCGAGACCTTATTCTGCGCATTTCCCTTATTGCCAAAGAGCAACGCGAGGGAAAACGCGTATAGGTGGCGAGACTGCTGGTTATAACATAACTCCGTCCGTATACATTTGTGAGTCTCAGCCCAGGCCGCATAAAAGATCTCAAATCTGTTGAGGTAGGTTGTGCATGAGTGATTTCTGGCCCGCGTAACCGAGATTTTGTGGCCATATAAAAAAGAAGTGCGGAAGTATTCGAGAATTTCAAGAGCCAATTGCAAGCGGACTTGTAAGCAGTTATTGTATCCGTCAATGAGAATAAAATAGGAAGCTTAAGCAACGAGGGAGGGAACGACAACGCGAACGTCACATAACAATAGGCGTAGTGAGCAAAAACCATAGCTCTGCACGTGTGTTTTACATTTTGGTACACTTCTCTGCCGTCCTCTGCAGACCAACAACGTGAAATTACCAAGTTTTATGTTTTCTAGAGAACGTGAACCTATAACGGCAAATTTTATTTCTTTTTCCTGGCCTTGTCGCCGTTCGTAATGATTTAGCCCCTGGCGAATTCGCCAGTATTTTTCAAATTAGACAAATTAAAAATGATCGCGAAAGAATTAAAAAAAGTGACAAGTTAGATTTTGAAATGACGTTTTCGTTGCCGTTGACAATGATTAAGCTCCCTATATTCCTTCCCGCGGACGTCATAAGACCCTCATGTGCTGTTTTCTTTTTGGAATTTGACTGACAACTCAGAGGGTATGAATATGGCTACTCAATTTTGGTGAGTACTCAGCCTTAACTTTTACGTTTTTCAGGGTAACTGTGACCTAGCTTTATTTTTCTTGTTGTCTTCATTGAATCAAATCGAAAGCGTTCGCTCGTAATTCAATTCCAGGCGGAAATGATGCAATAATGACGATGTGGCCTAAGCCGGTGTTACCCAGGCGTGGACGAAAGCTATGAAAGTATCTCGGATCGTTTACTACTAAGGGTATTTTACTTGATGATCAGGCGATATTCTTTCATTTCTGTAGCTGCCTGTGATAAATTTCCCTTTCGTTTCAAGGAACACTAGTTTAACCGCTAAAACAGCTTGCATTACGTTGTCGTTCATGTGGACAGTTTGACATAATAAAATTCCTTTCTGCTTGGATTACAAAGCCATTCAGTACAAATGAACATTTAAATCAAAGGATGATGATTAAGGCCGCTTTCAAATTCGCCTCGAATCTCTTGATAAATATAGCATTTTAGTGTGCTAATTGTGCCTTGTTTCAGAAAATGCCGTTTAGTTTATTAAAGGCATTTCTCGCAAGGCTGATCACTGAGTTTGTCTTTTTAGAGGGCCTTTTCTATCATTTGCAGTGCTTATGCATTGCGATCTGCAACAGTCCAAACATGTGGTGAAACCGTGCTGAGATAGTAAAGGCGAGTTAGTTTAATAATAAAGTCCTTTTTGTCAAAAAAAAGAAAGGTAGGCTTCTGTTTTTGATTGTCGATGTTTTGCGATATGATTTCCATTATTCCGTTATCCTTGCGTGGCACTGGCATTTCTCTGTTTAAAGTGCGAAGTTGTCTTCTTCTTCTTCTTCTTCTTCTTATTATTATTATTAACGTTCAAGCTCTTCTGTCACCCTCCACATGCGACAAGCAGACAAACGCAACTTGGCTTCCCCGCAACCTACCAGCTTGTTCTTTTAGCTAGCAGTTCATACGACGCTGGACTACGACTTTTCAACTTGGTGGTGTAATATTAGGGATTTCTGCCGTGAAAACCATCAGCGTTTAATCACGAAAACATTTTGCTTTGAAGGAGAAGGTCGCGGTATTCTTATCGCATCTTATACCAAATAGTGTTCTTTTTGTTTAAAGATATGTGATTAGAGGAACTACTCGTTTCTCTCTAGTTGTTCATGTTAACCTAATCGATTAAATTAAATTAATTAAATTATTTTTTCGTTAACACGGTATCCGGTCGTTTCGCTAGGTAGTTGTTTCACCAATGAAAACAAAGTATAAGAATATCTTGTTCGAATTAACAAATTGACCCCAGTCTTTAATGTGTCTGTCCTCTTGCTGATGATAAATAGCGTTACAACATTGTCAAAGTGGCTGTGGAAACCACGTGTCGAATATTCGTTTTTGTGAATACTTAGACAACGTTTTCAGTAAGAACAACTACAACCACGACTTTGCTAGTTAGACGCAACACTTACAGGATAGAACGCATGAAACGCTACGAGCTCTAACCCGACACCAGTCAACTACAGCGACTATACACTTGTGAAACCATCGCACGGTAATACTACAACCTTACAATATCCGTGTTGCTCACAGACCCATCACAACTATTGACGAACGTTAAGGACAAAGACGAACCAAAGGACACTGAGACAGCGAGTAGTTTACAAGATCGAATGCTGCAACTGTCAGGCCTCTTATATCGGTGAGACTGGCAGAAACTTGAACGTAAGACTGACTGAAGACAAACGAGCGACGAGAAATGGTGACATCAACAACAGCATTGCTGAGCACCATTTACTGACAAACCACACTATCGACTGGGACTAACTGCTAATTACCACCAACGGATCGCACTGGAAAGTTGGTTTACTAACTTAGAAAAGACACCACTGAACCGTTGCCAACAGCTCCCTGCACCTTAAAAACGACTTATTGACGATATCAACAACAGACAGACAAACCGACTAATTTGACTAACATTACAATACACCTACAGACATTTGACTAACAAAAGACGGATCGAAACGCACCAATCACGGTTTACAGTCTTCACAACCAATAACATCACGGCTTAACTGACAGACGACCAATAACATTACAACTTCGCTGACCAATCACATCAACCACCAGAGTACTTATACCATCTCCTGACGTTACAAAAATCATTTCACTACCCCATAAGTGGCAACGGTTTAATAACCATCGTGTTGAAATAAGTTATTGTATTGTATTGTATTGTATTGTAAGGAAATGTGAAATAAAGTGTTGTTGTTGTTATTGTTTTGGCTTTTTCTGCATGCTGTAGTTACATGCACTCACAGAATTTCAAGAAGAAATATTATTTCAGGGGTAATTCGCCGCAGGTTATTTTTGGATCACTTGCCAATCTCGGCAATCACATGTGGGTAGGTAATAGCCAATGGCCTACAAAGAGTAAAAAACACGCGTGGAGGGGTTAAGCGCTAAGCGTGGGCATCCTTTTTCGTGGAAGCTAAAAATAGCCTGAGACGAATTACCCATAAAATAAGGCGTGTATGGCGGATGTACTCTCTAACCTCCTTTATGTTCTCTTGAGAGTGCCTATTTTTGTTTTGTTTTGCTTTTTGTTTGTTTGTTTGTTGTTGCTGTTTTTAATTCCAAAAAGTTACAAAAACAAACGAAAACGTAGTTTCTTTGATTATTAGAGTACATTAAAGGAAGAGTGACCGAGACAGCCGCGCAATAGCTGTAGACCCTTAATTAACTGATTATTTTATCAAATTAGAGTCGGCAATGTCACTGGTATTTTTATCTCGTATATCTCCTTCCTTTAAAGTTCATTGAATCCGATTTCCCGAGTTTTTGGCTAATTACAACCTTTGTTATACGCTGTGAAATGTCATTGTTGATGCTTATCTCTTCTCTTTTCGTTGTGTTCCGACATGTTTGCTTTTTTGTTTTTCTAGTGTGGCCAAAGCGGTAATGTTCCCCCGGAACCACTGTTGATGTTGGCATCACACATCCAACCGAGTTTGATTTTTACCTCTGCAGTCACGCAGGAATCCAGGTACGCAAAGAATCTCAAATTGTTGCAATATTT
The DNA here is from genome assembly GCA_016490735.1 of Pachyseris speciosa. Classification (NCBI taxonomy): domain Eukaryota; kingdom Metazoa; phylum Cnidaria; class Anthozoa; order Scleractinia; family Pachyseridae; genus Pachyseris; species Pachyseris speciosa. The sequence goes on from JAEMWC010000872.1 coordinate 206,830, forward strand.
GTGAAATAGTTGTGAAGTTGCAATTCGAGCCCAACTGATCCTTACGAAGAAACGCCCCTGCACGTCCCTGACACCCCAATTAATGCATGCATTGGAGACTAATGATCTAACATCTTTTGCGTTGTCTTTCAGGAAACAAGCCGACCATCCAATTATCATGCTCTGTGGGACGACAACACCTTCAAAGCTGACGAGACTCAGGCCCTGACGTACCAGCTGTGCCATACCTATGTCCGGTGCACGCGCGCTGTGTCTATACCAGCCCCTGCTTATTATGCGCATTTGGTGGCCTTCAGGGCAAGGTTCCATCTTACCGAGAGAGAACGAGAAAAGTAAGGGACTAGACATAAGTTGTGAGTCAGCCTGCTAACTAGCTGTACTTAGTTGGTTACTTAATTACTAGACGGCGAGAGGTTTTCTAAGTGCTGTAGCAAGCATGGGATCTAGCGAGCGGCAAAACCGCGATGACGGCGGTCGCACAGGGATGGCAAGAGGCTGCAGAGGGTGTTGTGATCTTTCGCTTTGCTGACGTTAACAGCTGGTTGACTGATGGTTCAGACTGGGTCTGAATTCAGTTGCGTACCTCGGATCTTCGTTCATTACTGCGCACGCTTGAAGGAAAGGGCGACTTTTGAATGATCCGTTTAAAGTTTGGCTTTTGAAACAATAGAAATAACCGGAAGTAAAACAGAAGTCCAACATGGCGCTGAACCCTAAGCATGCGTAGTCTAACCGGAAGTCCAATACTTTCGAACCTCTAATTTGGATAAGATCTTTCCGGAGTCGCTGGCTTCCTGGGCGCTGGACAATGGGAGCGAAGGCTCTGAGTACGAGATTGGGTCTGAATCTAGAACTGAGTTATCACAGAATTGGCAGTGTTTGAAAACATCCTGGAGATTTCAAGTCGAACTCATTACTCCCCATCTATTCTCGAACTATGCCTCGTAGAGGAACGACAGCAGGAAGACGATCTTCGTGTTCCAGTGACGGTAGAGTGATCAGTTCTTGGACAACTTGACAGGTAATCGACCAATCCTCATCTTCCTTTTCCCAGGAACGGGAATTTGAAGAAAAAAGGAACCTCTGCAGTCGTACTTCCCCTTCTCTCGTCCCAATCCCTCCTCGTTCTCTCCTCCAATTTGTATAAATTACGTTTGGTTACAGCGAATGATGTGAGGAAAAAAGTACGACTGCTCGCTGTCCACCTACATTTTGTGTATTTATTTATTTATTTATTTATTTCAGCTGCTTTCTTGTTTTAGCCCAGAGAGCGGTCCCTCCGCCAGCGGGGGTCAAGGTGATGACAGAAGTCCTCAGGTTTTACCCAAAGCCGTCCAAGTCCACCCTGAGATGCTCAAATGCATGTACTTTGCCTGAGGACACATTGTGCGATACAACATTTTTTTTTATTCAAGAAAACAACACATTAATTACATTGTACAAGTACAGTTATTACTAACAATACTTTACACTACAGACAGTACTACTTACTTATCTAGCTGGAACATCTTTTTGCGAGTGTATGCATTATTTTAACCATTAGCTCTAAGTTTTTTTTTTTTTTGACCTAAAATTCAGATTTTTAAATGTATAAACTAGGAAAGCGAAGAAATGTAATTTTTACCTAAGTGCCTGGCGCTCCTAAAGTATTGTCTATGGAAAGTTTTTAACGCATCTTTCTCAGATAAGTTGCATATCTAATTTAGACTCCTTTTTAACTCACAACAAGAGGCTACAATTACTGATTAACATTACAAACACGACAAACACAATCTATTGTTTCATTTCACAAGTAACATAAAATATTCGCGTGAGACCTTTATGGGCTTTAAAACGGCTCGCCTGCGGCTCGCCGTTTTAACTGCCCATAAAGGTCTCCCGCTCATATTTTATGTATTACTTAGCGCTCAACAAAAGAATAGAGAGAAGTCTGTCTTTCTTACATCGGAGGCATTGCGCTTAGCTTGTGTTGGAGTCTATTTTCTTTGCAGTATATATCCGTAGACCCCTATCAGATCAACATATATCCCTTTAAAATTACAAAATTGTTTTACAGCTCAACCATTGAGAACAATAATAATAACACTTGTAAAACATTTATAAAAGAAGAGGAAAAAAGCCCGCGATAGGTGCCACTAGTAGAAGTTGAACCCGGGTTATTTACATTAGGGGCAGTAACAATGACCTCCAGACCACTGAGGTTCAGCATAGCTAATTAGGTAAAAATAGGTTATATATAGCAAAAAAAACTAAGCACTCTTGTTTTCGCTTCGATGAATATTTCTGCTAAGTGTTTGAGAAAGGAAACGCTTATCAAACGATGTAGGATTTTTTTCGCCTAGACGTTAATGGAGTCCCGGTGAAATGTGTGGAGAAAAAAGAATCTGTCTACAGATACGTCATCTGAAACTTAAGAAAGAGAGTAAGGTTTCCGCGGTCAGTTTTACGTCACGCAACTAAAAACTAAAATCGCTTATCTTTCAAAAACTCAGGGGTGTATGATATCCCGTATTTGAGTTATTCAACAAAATGTACCACTCAAAATTAGATTAGTATGGAGCCGCCACGGGGAAACACGGTAGTCTAATTCAAAACATATGGACTTCACAATGTAATGCGAACGAACTACAAAACCCTTTAAACAATTACGTAACAATTAAGCCGGCCGTGTACCGCTGTGTTCTTAAACGCAACCAAAACATACGAAACGCTGTAGAAAAGTGCCAGTCAGTGTATTATAGAAAATTACACAACACATGACTTAATATTTTTATTGGACACCAATAATATTTTTTCTCATTTTCCGCGATAATCGATTCTGCCTCATCCATAATCGATTATTGTGTCGTTTTCGACCAGTGATTGATTTTAATCGATGATCGGCGCACTACTAGCTTCTAGGGGTGCTTAACATTTGCCGGAAAATCAGGAAATTTCGGTTTGAAGTTATATAAGCTATATAAGTCCTAAATTATTATTATTATTATTAAATGGTAAGTCAATTTTCCAGAAAATCTTTTCGGAAATTGTGGAGAACCTTCAGAGCAGTCCTCTTTTCCCGTTCGGAACGGAATTTCGGAAGTTTGCTTCCCATTTGAGCGAATCGTTCCGTTTCCAGGTCCATTTGCGCCAGAACGAGTGAGTGCGCACGACGAAACGCATTGTAGTAAATAGTTAGCGCCAATCTCATCCGGTTGGTCGGTAAATTCGGCAAATCGCTTACCATTATTCAACAGTTATTCCATCCGGATTTTTCTGACGAATGGTAAGACCCCTCGACCTCTTGGAGAGACCATAGCTGTTATACCTGAACTCGTTCACAGGGTTGTCCGTACCGTAGGTCTCTGATGCATTTCACTGCTGGGTATATTTAATTCGTCCAGACTTGTTGGCGCCGTGATAAAAAAAGAAAGCTATTTGTTTTTCTTCTACATGTTGCGGATTCTTGACCAAAATATCTTCAGCGATGTTCAACATGTTGTCAACATGACACAATTATTATCTCATAAACGACACACGTTCGACATTCGCTTGACTTTATTGTATTATCTTACGTATCTCGCTTAGGCGTGAAAAGGATAAACTACCTATCCACATGGTTTCGGCCCGCCTGCTTTTTTGAGCACTCGTGCCTAAAAGATTTCCGTTCACACGACAAATCGAGGGTGCTGGGCCTTAAAAATTATACACCCTCGCCAAATTCAAATTGGTACCGTGCCAAAACGCTTATCGTTTAACAGGCTTCAATCCCCAGGGAACCCTCCTTAGCACTAAGACGTCGTTTCGTTACACTGCGGTTCATTCGATTCGATACATACCAAACTCGACATGCACTCCAGGGTATGAGTACAACTTGCACCTCAAACAACTATTGCGATATATCATGCATGAGGCAGCTACAGTACCTTTTCAGCCGAGTTTACTTTTAGAACTAGAACTAATCTCATAGAGTACCACCCAACCGAAAATGATAACAAGACAGATTAAGATATTAGAAATTTTCGGGTGCCTCTCAGTTCTAAGGCGAAAGTGGACCGTTGTGCGGTAAATCAAAGGTTTCATATTTTTGAAGGGGAGATCTCCTTGCCGAGAGCGATGCGGGTCATGGTGCGTTCCGTACTTTAATTTTGGCGGTTTAGATAAGAACAAGAGGCTACAATTAGCCCAAGCTCGGGCTTGCAAAAAACAGTATTGTATCCCTAACTGGAAGTCTGTCTTTCTTACATCGGACGCATTGTGTTTAGCTTGTGTTGGAGTCTATTTCTTTAGACCCCTATCAACATATATTCCTCTGAAATACAGCTCAACCATTGAGAACAATAATCATAACACTTGTAAAAAATATTTCTAAAAAAACAAGAAAAAGAGAAACAGAAAAAATAAAGCCCGTGATATATACCACTAAAAGACATGGAACCCGGCTTAGCTGCGTCACAGGCAGGAACAATGACCTTTAGGCCACAGAGGTTTATCATTATGCAAGGTGATAAAAATAGTGTATTGATTCCAAAAAAAACTAAGCACGCTTGTTTTCGCTTCGATGGATAATTGTTTGAGAAAGGAAACGCTTATCGAACGATGTAGGATTTTTTCGCATAAATGTGAATGAAGTCTCGGTGAAATGTGAGTAGAAAATTAATTAGCAGAGTGAAACTGTTTACAAATACGTCAATCCAGGGTCATTTGAAACACAAGAAAGGAACGTTTCTGGACAGTTTCAAGCCGCTAGTGCATTTGTAAAAACTAATCGCTTATCATTCAAAAATTAAAGTCCAGAAATTGAGATATTGTGGGAAAATAGTAAATTAACTACCTGTCAAAGTCTCAGGGGTGTGTGATATCCCGTACTTGAGTTATTCAATAAAATGTACATCTCAATGGAGCGGATACGGGGAACACGGCAGTCCATCTGGAGTTAAATTTTGGTCATGTTCAAAGCTTTCTTCTCGCTGTTGAACTTGCAAACATTCGTATAGACACTTCTCTTAACATATTAGTTGTTCAGACAAGGTGAATCGACGTTTTCCGATACGTGACAACAAGTATCATTCTTGCTGTTGATATGAGATTTATAATTCCGAATCACTCGGCCGTGAAAGGTCAAACTCCCTTTGTCTGTAGTTACTAATTTTTGGCGCTCCCCTCGCGTCTCCTCGCAACTTCGCGCGCGCACGTTTATTTCGCCCGCCCCACAATCCATCGCCAAAATTAGAGATTACTCGCAGTCTACTGAAGCAGACACGAGGAAACACGGCAGTCCATCTGGAGTTAAGTTTACTCATGTTAAAAGCTTTCTTCTCGCCGTTGAACTTGCAATCATTCGCATAGACACTTCTCTAACATATTGTTTGTTCAGACTTCAAAAGACACAAGGTGAATCGACATTTTCCGATACGTGACAACAGGCTCACTCTGTTAAAAATAGTTAGCGCTCGCGCAGAAACGCCGGAAGTGCACTTTGTGGATGATACTCGACGAGGAAAAAGAAGAACCGTCGGTAATCTTAGACCCGGGCGACGCGCGAGACGCGCGCAGCCCGAGTAATGAAATATGCCGCAAAAGGTCAGCTTAAATGTTGGTGAAGAGACAGCTTACGTAAGTTGAAATAAAGTCTTTGTTTTAGGTGACTTCAGGGGTAGACGTTCCTGTGATCGAAACACCAGAGGCTGCCCGTCTCTGTGCACTTCACCGATTTGACAGCTTTGGAAAAAAAAATAGGTACGCAAAATCTGCGTACATGTTTCTACTGCGATATTTGCTCGATTAGTAGGGGAAGGGATGGGAAGACCTCATCAAAAATAATCAAGTTTAGGAGCTGCGATACCCACTATATGCGAAGTGAACTGGGAAGCAAGGAGTCTGTTGAGTTAAACATTTGCCAGTGAAAAAGAATATAGAGTTGAAAAAAAAAAATGACGGGGTTAAGAAATGATAGGAAAATATTTTAGTAAGAACATGCATTTGTTGGGCCATACCAATTATTACATTGAGGAACAAAGCATATTAAATGTTCTCTGATAGTTTCATTAATGCAGTGCAAGGAAAGTCTGGCATAAATTGATATCAACAAAAGTAATTACTGTGAACAAGAACAGAGTGACTTATTGTCACAGTTTATGATTAAACGACAGAACATAAGTACTCTAAAATTTCAAGTTTCAATAATGTAATTGACTTACGATATTACATTGTTCAAGAGGGCTTCTCAAACTCATTACAGTCAAGTCAAGTCAAGCGTACCTCCCTAGATTACATCAATGAGTTGATCATATGAACATTGAACCGTTAGTCGTTTCGAATAATGCAATCATTTTTTAAATATTTGAATCAAACTTCGATTGCTGATTGGACTATGCGAACAAAAGATGTTCCTTATATGGGAAATCCAAGCACGAGAGCTATGTCAACATGGCGTCCAACGGTGAGTGCAAGTGATAGGTGAAAAACTGTATTGTAAATGTTATTATCGAGAACTGTTTTTGCTTTCTACATCCCATAGAGCTTATAGAAGACTAATTCGTGATAAAAGGATTTCAGGCGAGGTTTTGGCAAGTATTCTCGTCAATATTTTTGGCTGTTTACAACGCTGTACACCATCAGCTGTTTATTAAATATAGCTTCGCCAGATACAAATTTATTTTTTCAGGATTCCTCGGAAAGAACTGAATGCAGTTGGATTTTAAAGGTCTCGTTGGTCGAAAGCGTTTTTCAAACATATCTACGGACAAAGTACAATCAGCAGCTGAACTTCAATTCGAATATTTCAAAAATGATTGCATTATTTGAAACGACTAACGTGTTGAAAGTTCAAATAATCGACTTATTAATGAAATCTGGGGGGGTACGCTTGACCTGACTCGATTGTAATAATTCATTACGCCAACTACCAATCACCGGATGTATACCACATCACGTGCATGTGTTTGGATACCCAATGAGAAACAGTATGCCATTCTCCAGTGAGAGTGGTATATACCACTAAGATATGGAAATTGACAACGTGCACAAAGTCAATGAATAATTATTAGTCATACCCATTGGCGTTACTTCCTCATTTCCGCATCCAGAATACGCCAGAATGTCACAAACCTACCAAATAAATTCCGCGAACCAAATTTTATCCCCCCAAAATAAAACTCACCTTCGGTCGGACATGTCCAAAGGGTCCAATGCAGCCCTCCCATTTACATCAGAAATGTGGCGCTTCAGACCGCAAATAATTGAGTACAACGAACCGACAAGAGTTGCTTCGGCTTCTTGTTCGAACTTCAGCAGCCAGTAGTTTAGACTACATGCATGCAGACACATCTGTAAATGGTGTGTCCAATGTTCGTACTTCTTCCTCAGTCTTTCGTGGTAAAAAAGCTGCCGGGTTCCAAAGTACAGGACTTCACTTATCGATTCTGTTTCCATTCCTCGAACAAATGCACTGCATTATCAACACTTTTCTTCTCATCCTCTACACTTTTCGGCTGCTGAAATCTCGGAAACGACCTTATTGCGGTATAAATCCTGACCATCTGCTTCCTGACTGAACGACAACTTGTAAATGGTGGCAACTCCAGCAACTTTGTCATCTCAGAATAAATTAAATCACGCTATATATGTAAACTAATTACGCCGGTAACAAAAAAAAACAAAAAATAATCGGGGAAGGAATTGAAATCGCAAACAATTCAAAATCACTCCCGTGTTCCTCCATCCCACGAGGGTCCCTTGCTGCGATTTCACTTGTGATTGGTCGGAATTGACCGCTTGACACTTCAGCCCACGTGGGTTCCTTATTGCAATTTCCGAAATTGACCGCTTGAAGCACTTATCGATTACCGATGGCTTATCGACAAATGAACAAACTTTTTCTCACCTCTTAGTGTCTTACTGCGTATGCACAGTAGACACACAATCTGAGTCGCTTGTCTGGAAGCTGGAAGCAAAATTTCTATACACCTTTTATGATATAATATTTCTCCACTTTATTACCCGGGTATTGCTCACCGGCCTTCTCTTGAGAACAAAGGTAACCATTATTAATCAGTTTTCAAGGCATGTCTCGGGACCGTCCGATGATAATTGAAGCTTTGGTCTTCCACCCCTCCCTAAAATGATAACAAGACAGATTAAGATATTTAGGAATTTTCGGGAGCCATTCAGTTCTAAGGGCAAAGTGAACCACTGTGCAGTAACTCATAGGTGCAATGCGGGCCATGACGCTTTCCGTGCATTTGGCTGTTTAGACGAGAATAAAAAACTGCAAAAGGTCAACAATATATTTGTGAAGAGATAGCTTGGTTGAACCGTGAATAATTACTTTACGCGACTGTGCAAAAATCGTCCACTTATCTTATTAAAGTGCACCTGATTCGAAAATTAACGACCATTTTTTTACGTTTTTAGATAGCTTATATTCCCCATATTTCATTTTCAGTCGTTTCCTTCCTTTTCGCGACAAAGATTCACCATTTGTAGGAGTTCCAAAATTCCCGCCGTAGCCTGAAATTTGAGACATTATGGCGCGGACAAAAGGTCTCTGTGACGTCATTCGTGTTTAATGTTCAAGCGTGAGACATGGCTGAGAAGACGAAAAAGCTTAAACCTGGAACGTTTTGCGCAGCTGGTGGCCCCGGGAGTGAATCTTCGTAGTTCTCAGACAATTTTATTCCACGGAACTCACAAAAACAGCGTGACGCACTCGACTGAGTACACACAAATGACGTCGCGACTATTCACCAGACCTCAGGTATTTGTCTATAATTTTAGTTAGAAAGACCCAACTTTCGCCGCATTTTGAAATAAGTTCCTGCTACTTTTAGTAAATTATTTCCCCTAAAAATGTTTCTTAAAACACCAATTTTCATATTTGAGAAAAACTCGCTTCGAAATTTCGATTCATGTGCACTTTAAATAAATGGTCGATATTGATATCGAAAAAAAATGATGTCAGACAACTCCAAGATCCTCTCTCTTGTTAAGTATACTCTGATGTCTGCCTTGAAATAAACTAATTAACGTTATTTCTACCGTTGTCAATCACTTCTTGCCGGATGCGATTATGAGCCATGACGCTTTCCAAGCATTAATTATTAAGGCTCGTCCATTAATAAAAAAAAGCCACAATAATGTTAGCTTCAAAATTTCTGAAAAGATAGCTTATATAACAGTAAAGTGGGATGTTTGAGCGTTTTAGGTGACCTTAGGGCCAGATACGTGCTCGTTCTCATGATCGAAGAATCCTTTCATAGAACAACATGAGCTGGGAGCGGCTGCCCTTCCGCGTACCTTAACCACAACAGCTTTGAAAATATCTAAGTCAATTCTCTAGGAGCAATAGTTCCGTAATTCATGGCTCACTCCTTCTCTTGAGAAAGCAGGTAAACACCAATCAGTTTCAAGGCATCATTTCGGGCTCCGGTCGATGTCGGAGGATAATTAAGCTTGTGTCAAGCTTTTATATCGATCTTATAACTTATATCTTCCTATGTCTTCCTACATCAAACATTTTTGCTTTTAATGCTTGCGTTTCAGTTTCAGTCAGGGTTGTCTAAGTTAACTTGTAGGTTTCGCAGTTTATCATTCAGGCAATTTTGTGGTCGGCAGTGCTCTCCTCGTTGAAAATTAACTTCGTAATATGCTTAATCCACTAATTGTTTTAGCACATGACAGACAGTGAGAGTAACATTAAGCTTAATTAACTTATCAATTATACTTGAAAACGGATGAAATTTAATTGGACTTTTTCCTACTACTTTAAGTCGTTTCCAGCTCGGATGGGTTGTAATTTCAGACGCTACTGGAAAGGGTTGTTTTGGGCTATAAAACTTATTTTTGTACACGTTCAGTTCTTTTATTTAGCCAATAGCGAAGCGCACCAATGTCGTCACAAAATTGGAGATCCCCGGGTGACTCAGACAATATTTAAAGTAAAGTCATTGAGAGTGACCCTTCGGGGGACAAACGTTTCAAAATTTGAGTTTTGCGCTGTTTGGTAAGAGAAATAATTTATTAATGTTGCAATTGGCACAAGTAAACTTACAAAATTAGTAAGCGAAGGCGAGAAAATTTTAAAAATTGGTTGTTTTGGAGCAGTTAATAAACGGGGAAAGGTGTCGAAATTCGGGAATTCCACTTAGGAGTCTAGTAGTCTTTTGACATTTTTCGCGCGAAGCTACACTTGGGATTTCGAATTGCATATTGCGTTTGCATCAACATTCGAACCGATTTCCAAACGGTACTTTTGGTTTTATTTTCACCAAACGTATTCCTTCCCGTAATAACCAAACGATGAACACTCCTCCTGAACGTGGAATTAACTTTCCCGCCATTGAGTGAGGCTAGTTTGTCACTTATCCTCTTCCGAGAGTATTACCGCTTTGGCAGCATGCACCTTCAATGAGTTGTGAAAACTTTGCAAATCTTTGGAGGCCAAAAACTTGGGATTTATTTTTGCGTGTTCCAGTCGAACCAATCAATCTTAAGCTAGATTTATCAGATTTTAACGAAATTTAGCGAAAATGTTCCTCTCACGTTACCACAACAAATTGTACCAGGCTTTTGCAAATTCGAACTATTTTTCCCGTGGCGTCCAAGCGCGTAACACGCATAGAAAAATTCTATAAATATTGGATAACTTTACAATGGATTTTCTCAGGAACCAATCGGAATACCATAAAAACTTCACGCACTTTGTTAACCTATTTTCTCCAGAATGATATACAGTCCAGTTTGTCTAGATGTCCGTAGTAACACAAGGGCTATCAATTCGGTTGAGCAAGCAATGTCAGTTTTTCGTTTAAACGCTTGCGCACAGGTGCGATTTTCCGAAAGAGACCCCTGAAAGTTTAGAGTAACTGTGACTTTAATGAGCTTGTCGTATTCTGCGAAACTATTTGATACCGGGTGATAAATCTGTTTATACAAAATTCACTGTCGTCAAAGACTGATCCTGAACAAATTAGCCTTTTACAAACACCGAGTTACCCGCGACCCGTGACAATTCACCCGCGACCCGCGACACTTTACCCGCGATCTGCGACCCGCGAAAATTAGACACTCCCCTCAAAATTGCACCAAACCGTTCGCACCTGAACATCTCATGAAGTCTTCAGCCAAAACAAATCAATAATCGATATTTCAAATGAGGTCACACTCGGGATACGGTTGAATGATTACAGTATTCAAATTAAATTTGAAAGTTTGAAACGAATAATGCAGTCAGTTCACAATGAATCAAAACTATTCTCAAATAATAGGAAGTACGTGCTGCGTATTTTGACTGTAAAATGTTGTTTGGTGGTAAACAGTTATAACCTTTTAAACTAGTGGCGGACGAAGGAAAGTGAGAACACTTACAGAAGCCGAAAATGGACTTTTTGTGCCACGAACTCAAAGCGATCCGGAAAGTTTCCATCAAACTGGGCGTTAGATACCAGCCGGGTATCACATTCATTGTGGTGCAAAAGAGGCATCACACCCGATTTTTCCGCCGAGAGGAGGGAGGCAAGGTATGCTTGTATTCTCAAGTTGAAACTAAGGTTTCTCTACCACTGGCATTTGTTAGAAACTCCATCGTAGATAATTTTTAGATTGGGGGCATTGCGGTTTATAAAATAATAATTACGTTATTTTGGTTTCAAATTTGATTCAAACAATACTAAATCAAGTAGAATCAAATTTAATTAAATGTTAATTTTTGGGTAAAGGGGAAAACCGGATTACCCAGAGAAAAACCTCTCGGAGCCAATGGCATTTTTATTTCCTATACATCCTGCCTTTATGTCATAGTTGATGCTTATCTCTTCTCTTTTCGTTGTGGTCCGACATGTTTGCTGTTTCGTTGTTTTAGTGTGGTCAAAGCGGTTATGTTCCCCCTAGAACCACTGTTGATGTCGGCATCACACATCCAGCCGAGTTTGATTTTTATCTCTGTAGTCGCGCGGGAATCCAAGTAGGCAAAGAGTCACAAAATGTAGCAAAGGTTGTGAACTTGCAGTTAGAGCCTCACTGATCCTTACGACGCAAAGCTCCTGCCCGAAAAAAAGTGTTTCGTGACACCCCAGTAGACAGCTGTATTGGGGACTACTGGTCTAACATCTTTTGTGTTTTTTTTCCTGTTCAGGGAACAAGCGGACCATTCCATTATCATGTTTTGTGGGATGACAATAACTTCAAAGCTGACGAGATTCAGGCCCTGACATACCAGCTGTGTCATACCTATGTCCGGTGCACGCGCGCTGTATCTATACCAGACCCTGCTTAATTATTATGTGCATTTGGTGGCGTTCAGGGCAAGGTTCCATTTGACCGAGAGAGAACGAGAAAAGTAAGAGACTGGACATTAGTTGTGAGTTAGTCAGCTAACTAGCTCGTTAGTTGGTTACTTAGTAACTTGACTGTGAGCGGTCTTATAAGTGCTGTAGCGCGCATGGGATCTAGTGAGCAGCAAAACCGTGAGGAACGCGGTCGCAGAAGGTCCTTTGATCTTCCAATTTGCCACCGTTGAGACTTCGTTCACTGATGGTTCAGGCGTGGTCTGAATTCAGTCGCGAACCTCGGGTCTTAACTCCTTAGTTCGCACGCTTGAAGGAAAGGGCGACTTACGAAAGATCCGTTTGATTTACGATTCTGATTGGTTTCTCAAATAATAGAAATGACCGGACATAAAACGCTGGCGCTGAACCCTAAGCGTGCGCCATTTAACCACAAAGTCCAATATTTTCGAACTTTTAATTTGGATTAAATCTTTCCAGAGTCGCTCGCTCTCCGACTGCTAGACAAGGGGAGAGAAGACTCTGGGTACGAGATTGGGTCGGAATTTAGAACTGGGTTATCACAGAATTGACCAGATCAATTCAAACTTTCCTCTGCGAAAAAGTTTTAAAACAACATCCTGCAGAGTTGGCTCTTCAACTTTCAGGTCAAATTCGTTACTCGCCATCTATTCTTGAACTATGTCTCGTAGAGGAACGACTGCAAGGAAGACGATTTTCGGGTTCCGATGACGGTAGTAGTGATGAGTTCTCGGAGAACTGGACAAGTAATCGACCAATCATCATTTTCCGTTTCTCAGGAACGGAAATTCGAAGAACAAAGGAACCTCCGCAGTCGTCCTTCCTCCTCACTCGTCCCAACCCTCTTCGTTCTTTCTTCCAATTTGCATAAATTACCTTTCGTTAGAGCGAATGATCTGAAGAAAAAAGTAGGAATCCTTGCAATCGACTTATATAGAACATAGCAGTGAGCGTAAAGTAAATACTTATTTTATCTTCTTTTCAATCTTGTTTTAGCCCGGAGAGCGGCTCCTCCGGCAGCGGGGGTCAAGCAGATGACAGAAGTCTGCAGATTTTAGCCAAAGCCGTCCAAGTCCACCCTGAGATGCTCAAATGCATGTACTTTGCCTGAGGACACATTGTGCGATACAACATACAGTATTAGTTACTTATCTAGGGATAACATTATTTTGGGGGTGTGTGTTATTTTCTCGTAACATTATTTTAACCATGAGCTCTAAGAGCGTTGTTTTTAACCTAAAATTCAGATTTTTAAATGTATAAACTAGGAAAACGAAGAAAACGTAATTTTTACCTATAACTACTTGGCGCTCCGAAAGTATTGTCCACGGGAGGCTTTTAACGCATCGTTATGAGATGAGGATGCATATTTAATTTAGACTCCTTTTTAACTCACAATTATTTCGAACAAAACCATCGTCAAAATAATCGAATACTTCATTAGCGAATACACAGTACGTACATACATAGTAGTTTTTTTAACCGCGATTACGCTTAACTCAGTTATTGATTTGTTTTGCGGAGCAGCAGCCCTTATTTTCGTCTTCTACAATAGCGGCAATTGACCTCAGCTACCTTATTTCTAGTGCAAATTTAAGCTTTCGTCATCTATGCCCCGCACGAATTTCAACATTTAAAACTTAATGAAAATGTGGTAGCTGTAGTCCAATGATACATAAAAATAGCTTGTTACTGAGTTAAGCCTAATCGTCTTTCATAAAATAGGCAAAATACATGTAACATTTTCACAAGAATTGTCTTGAAATCTTGAATTGTACTTAGTATAATTCTTGATTGGTTTTACTCTCGTATGTCAGCGGGAGAAGGTGAATACAAATTAAAAGCGACGGAATATCAAAGGATTTCTTGACTTCATTGTTGTTCAATTTCAATTGAATAACGCCGGTTTACATTCAGTTTCTCGTTGTAATGGGAATCGGCTGAGATCTCGTAATCGATCATCTGAAATAATCGGTTTCACCTAACCGATCGATCATCGATCATAATCGGAAAGTATACTGATAAAAAAATGCCTTTATCTTTCACCTCTGTGTAACTGAAAGTACCCTTGGCGTATTCCTTTGAATGAGGCCTTCCAAGGGGTGGTCTGGTGTCGCTTTGCCGCTCGTTTACGACTCTGTCTGTCGCTTGTTTCGTTAGGGACAAATGTTACTGTCGCAAAGAAAACAAAGACGAATGGAAAGTGAATTGTAGCTGTCGCAAACTGTCGCGCTATTTCTGCCAATTTCTGTCGGTTGTCGTTATTTTGGGAGAAGATTGTCGCCTGTTTTCGGAGCCATGTCGCTTGTCGCTTCTACTCCTTGGAAGGCCTCTTCAATACATTTTGTAAATTGCCTTGACCATGTCCAAATTCTTTCGTTGCAGGGTTAGCGCTAGCCTGCGTTGCAGGGTGGCAGGTAATCAAAGAGGAATTTAGGTTTTGGAATAATTTCTAATTACTAACTAAAAAGGTAAGTTTTGCCATTAAACACTGAAATGTGAACCAAATACAAAACCCTTACAATTAAGCCCGGCCGTGTACCGCTGTGTTTTGAAACACAACCAAAACATATGAGTTGTTGCAGAAAAGTGCTATTCAGTGTATACAAGAACATTACACAACACATATTTTAATATTTTTATTGGGCATCAATAATTTTTTTTTTCATTTTACCGCGACAATCGATTGTACTTCATCCATAATCGATTGTCGCGTCGTTTTCGATCAGTGAGCGATGATAGGCGCACCACTTTTCTCTCGACCTCTTGGAGAGACCATGGCCTTTACACCTGAACTTGTTTCCGGGGCTGTCCATACCCTAGGTCTCTCAGTGTTGCATGTCACTGCTGGGTATATTTAACTCGTCCAGACTTGTTGGCGCCGTGATAACAACAACAAAAAACAAGCAAAAAACAATAACAAAAAAAGCTCTTTGTTTTTCTTCTGCGTGTTGCGAATTCCCGACCAAAATATCTTCAGTGATGTTAAACATGTTGTCAACATGGCACAATAACCTCATAAACGACACACGTTCGACATTCGCTTGACTTTATTGTTTCATTTTACGCAACTCGCTTAGGCGTGAAAAGGATAAACTACCAATCAGAAGGAACGCTGAAAGAAAATTGGCTCTTCCGCAGCCCCTCGCCAATTATTTGAAGAAGAGTTTCTCTTACAGCGGAGCAGGGTTGTGGAACAGCCTACCCAGTGGCCTTCGTGCAGCAACATCTTTACATGATTTAAAACTTAACCTACGTCTCCACAGTTTTTAATGAGTGTTACAGCGGTTAGCACCAACACGCGCCCTTCAACGATTTTTTTTCCTTTTCGGGTGGACGCCAATCAAATATATCCATGACATTAAGGCTAGCGGAGTTTCCGAAACC
>JAEMWC010000872.1:225000-367500 GCA_016490735.1 Pachyseris speciosa
ACTAACATCACCTTCCCTGGTTGCACGTTTGCCGAACTCGAACAGGCAACCAATTATGACCTTACCAATCCTTATAGCTGGCTAAAAGCAAATAAGCTTAGTCTAAACATCGCGAAAACTGAGTTTATGGTGATTAGTTCCCGTCAGAAGTTCCTTGCAGAGAATTGTAGTGAACTTAACCAATTAGATAACCAACCAATTAGCAGGGTTGAGCATGCCAAATTATCTCTCGATGATTGAAGCTTTTGACTTTCTGTGTCTTGTCTCACCGAATACTTTTTAACACTGTTTTCAATGCTTTCGTTTTAGTTCAAGTTCCCAGAAGCAATCAGAGTGAGAAACGAGTTTGCAGCCATGCCTCTGCTTCAAACGAGCTTGAATGCATAGATTCCCTACACAACCAGTTGTTAAGGCATGAGTGAGAAGGTAATTTGTAAGGATAAGCTTATGTAAGCAACGACAATTTTAAGTCATACATTTCGTACAGTTAGGGACTCTTAATCAGCTGCAACCAACAGGCAAGGGGAAGCACAAAAAGGCTTGCAGTTTTCGCAGTTGTTTTACTGACAATTATCCTCACGCAGTGGTTCGCTGTCGGCAAATTATGTTCTCAACATTTCCTTGCGGACTACTCGAGGAAATTGAAACTTAAGAAAGACTTTTTCTAGGAAGTGACTGCGAAAGTGAATTTTGCTTCCATCTTGCTTCCATCTTACATGGGTGGTGATTTCAGAAATTTAATTCAAAACGGTTCCTTCAGGCTATTATAGAGAGGAAAGACTGCGTGACGAGCCAAAGAGCATCTGCGAAGGAATTAGAAGCCAGTGTTTGTACAACGATCATTTGGAGCATGCTTCACGATGAAGGAAGCATTCTAGCCTAAAGTGGATTTTTCCAGTTCTTCAGCAATTTTTGAACTCTTTACGAAGACAGATTTGAAATTTTCTGCAGTTGGTTGGACCTTGAACTTTTAGACTATTCGTACGGCATCCACACACGGACTTTTATTTTCTGTTCGAATGGGAGTCCTCAATTTTCATACAATTTCTATGCAATTTTTTATTTTTGTTGGTCTACATGTATTAAAACAATGTTATGTTTCTTCAGGTGCATTAAGCAATTTTAGTGAAAGCTGTGGATTTGATTCAGACTAATAATAATAATAATAATAATAATAATAACAATAATCTTAATTTGCTTTTGCCAATGTATACATATTTTTATTACAATCTAGAAATTTTACAAAATATGTTAATCGAAACTAAATAAAAACAATGGGCAAGCTAGGAAGCTAAAAACCAGTAGGTTTTCTTGTTAGCTCCCTGGACAATTTAGGTTCCAAGTGGCAGGTAAAATAAAATAAAATAAAATAAAAATAAAATAAAAAGTAATGCAAGGAAGGATGAACTTACTTACCTGAAGTATGTTGCTTCATCAGTAAAACGAAACTTTATTTTATTTGTTATTCAGAGAGTAGATAACGTTTAATTTTTTCTTAGGAAATGTGAACACACTTGAGTTTTTTAAATGAGTTGGGAGGTCTTTTCAAATGTCCGTGGCCATAAAGAGATTGATTGTTTACCTATGTTAGTTCGTACCCTCGGCTTATAAAGATTTTTCTTAGCTGTATATCTCGTGTTGTAGTAATGTGTATTGCTAGCGTATTGAAACATGTTGTCGAAAATAGTTCAGGCGGGCAGCCTTTATGCCATGAATGCATGAATTTTGAGACCTGTATACGATAGATATTATTAACTGTTAAGAGGCCTATTAAATTCAGCAGAGGTTTAGCTTTCTCTGTTTCAGTACCAAATGCTGTGACAAAAAAATTAATATTAATCATACAATAATTATGGTTTGTTTTACTTGAATTTTACTAATATGCGTTTTATATACACTTCCCCAAGCTAATATGCCATGAGAAATATAAGCCAAGGATAGATTAAATTATAATAAATTTGTGTAAGTTGCTTAACTGAGAGGTAATGCCTCAATTTCGATATTATTCCAGAGTTTCAAGATATACAGGAACAGACAAAAGAGATGTAATATTTCCATGTTAAAGATTCGCGACACTTGATCTGTTTATCACATCTCGCTGTGTCGCGAATGTGAGTTGTTCTCATAGTATGCAAAGATTTGGCAAATTAGTTTGAATTAAATTTTCAGTGCTTACTAAAATCGCTTAATGCACCCAAACAACATGACACTTATAGTACAATGTAGTTTGGACCAGCAGAAAAAAAATTATAGAAAGTCTATAAACACTCCGTAGGAATAGAAAATCAAAGTCCGCGTACGGGTCCAGTACAAATATCCAACGCGTGCCACTGCGGCTATTCATACGGCACCCGTACGAGGACTTTGATTTTCTATTCGTACGGGAGTGCTCAGTTTTCGTAGGCTTTCTATGGAATTATTTTTTTCTGCTGGTCCAAACTAATTTAAGTTAGTTTGGGTGCATTAAGCGATGTTAGTAAGCACTGAAAATTTAATTCAAACTAATTTGCCCAATCTGTGCATGCTATAGGAACAACTCAATTCGCAACACTCAGAGAGATGTGATCAACAGGTTGTGTAGCGAAATGAGTCATTCGCATAGTATGTACAGAGTGAACAAATTAGTCTGAATCAAATCCACAGCTCTCACTAAAATCGCTTAATGCACCTAAAGAAACATAACATAGTTTGGACCAGAAAAAAAAAATTCCATACGAAAATTAAGGACTCCCGTACGAATAGGAAATAAAAGTCCACGTACCGGTGGCGTACGAATGGCCGCTGCGTTTATTTTTAGCTCATGGAGAGCTATCGGGATGGTTGGGGAATAAGGATGTCAGGCGTAAACAATGGAAAATTTGTAATCGATTTCCCATCCTCTCAAGTTCGGAAGGCACTTTCACGCATTCGTTAAATGGTCATTAAGAATGCTCTTATTCTTCAAGAGCATTCATGGGACAAACAAACTTTATTCTGTCCTGTATTTCTCTGATATTCAAAAAGTTTTCGGTCACTATTAGGTTGTTCTGACTTTGGTTAAGCTTGTGTTTCGTGTACCGGGATCACTAATTTGTTCATTACAAAAGGCAATAAAATCTTGTTTTATCTGATACGAATAGCGTATTCCCAAGCGTTGAGACGGCACGAGGGAATGATTTAGACACCCGTTCTAGGAATTCTCATATGCTCAAAGACTCTTCGTGGTTGCTGTGTAAAAATTTTTGTTTTCATTCGCTGAAACTTAATGTTTTCACGTATTCGAATGCCAAATAAAGGCAAACAAATGTTCATGGTGTCATATACACTGTATATGTTCAATCAAGCGTAACGCGGTGAGAAATAGAGATAATCATCTCCTGTGAAATGTGCCTCCGACAATTTTCAGTTGTCAAAAGATTTTGAATCTTCGACAGCCTCTGCAAAATATACCTCACTTATTTTGTCTTTGTTCTTAGCTGCTGTACTTCAAGCAAAATAATTTTGAACAAACTTTGGCTCACAAAATGTGCGTTTCGTTACCATATGCAAATAAGAGGATAAGAAGTATTTTGTTTCGTCTGTATGCAAATGTTTGGCCACAGGGTGCAGAGGAGTTCTGTTCGATCATACACAACAAAGTCTCACCTTGTTAATTCCAAAATATGTTTACTTTGTACGATAAAGATGGTCGAAATAAAATCCTTCTGATTTGTGAATGTTTTCTGCTTCCATATCCTTCTATATCCCCCGATCTTGTCTCTTTCTGGTACGGTTTCAGCATATTTGCATGTACCGCGGACCAAAGTACTGTGGGTGCGCACGGTTACAAAAGGTTGGCTTACAGTACAAGAAGAGTAAAGGGAGGAAACCGATTTAGGCTCTATTTTTCGATTCCCTGTAACTAACACGAAATTCAATGAAAAGGCCTCATTTTTCGTATATGGTTTGGAATTTTCACATTTTAGCCAAATTGAACAAGAATTCTGTTGAAACGGTCGGAAAACTAACATTTTTGGCAATGGAGATTTACGGCCTCATCGCACCGCTTTCGTTCAATGTGCACCGCAACAACTGGTGACGGAAATGACGTATAGTGTGTTGTGGCCTCGAAGAATAAACGTTTTGGAAGTACTCGCTGGCGGTCTCTATTTGTGTTTCGGGGTTCTACAGTAAGCGACAAGGATCGTTCTTTTTCACTCGCAGTTTCGTGGAGGTATTTGTCGAGATTTTACTCTTTTCAACGGCAGTTTATAAGCGGCGGCGAGATGAGCGGAGCTAACGCTAGTGGTTCAACCAGCGAGTCGGGAGGTGTTGGAAGCGTTTCTGTTTCCCTAGGTGTCGGTTCGTTAGAAGCACTGGTTTCGCAAACACTTGATGACTACTTAGTTCAAAAGGCAAACATTCCGTTTGAGAGGCACATGTTTCTGCCGATTGCACAGGAAATCAGTGAAACCGTTGATCAGTTTGTTTGTCGGCTTCGTCAGCGTGCGGTTAGCTGTGACTTCGGTGCCCGGGCTTCGGTGATAGAGAAGACCACTATATTCGAGATCATGTCATAGACAAGTGAACATTGGACACATATGTGTCGGACGTTTTCAGAAAAGGAGGAGACTTTGATGCTCGAAGGTTTGCTGAGAATTGTCGAAGCGTGAGAATTGTTCTAATTATTAGTTAGCTATTGTCTGAAGGGTATATGTTGTGACCTCGTAGAATAAACGTGTTGTTAGTATTTGTTGGCTATCTAGTCTGTCTAGCTCAATTTGTGTTTCCTGGTGGACGGTTTCGATATATATTTTTTTTTTTTGCCTCTGGTGGGTTTTCCTTGAGTGGAGCTGGCCTTTTGAAAGACAACCTTGCCATGTTTTTATCCTTCCCTAACGGGAGATTACTCTCCCGTTTCCGGTCACTGCCCACTTCCGTCACCAGTTATTGCGGTTCACATCGAACTAGTCACGTGACGCTTGTTTCCTCCCTTTACTCTTCTCGTGCCTCGTTCGGAAAGCTTCGCTTTCCGATTTCCGAAGCTTATTCGTTGCCCTTCGGGCAAAGATCATATGCGCCCGCGGCTAGCGTCAGTTTGACGCAGTATATGCAAGTAAACATGGCGGAAAGCCATTAGAAAGAGACAAGATCGGGGGATATAGAAGGATATGGAAGCAGAAAACATTCACAAATCAGAAGGATTTCATTTCGACAATCTTTATCGTACAAAGTAAACATATTTTGGAATTAACGAGGTGAGACTTTTTTTTTATTCGTCCTTTATATCAGTCTTTTACATAAAGTGATATATATGCATATCTGCTACGAAATAATATATAATGGCAGGAGATCTTAGCAAGCTCTACCGAGCTTTTCAGAGAAGATCCCCATACTTAACTAACGAAATTAAATAAAGCAGATGGATACATTCATA
Source organism: Pachyseris speciosa (assembly GCA_016490735.1). Lineage (NCBI taxonomy): Eukaryota > Metazoa > Cnidaria > Anthozoa > Scleractinia > Pachyseridae > Pachyseris > Pachyseris speciosa. The sequence goes on from JAEMWC010000872.1 coordinate 230,396, forward strand.
AATCTGATATTTCTACGGGTTTTTGATTTTGATTGGAATCAAGTGAAAATCTGAGTGGAAATTTGATTTTGAACATAAAATTTTGCACATTTTTTAAAGGAATTATAACATTTAATTATTTTTAAGTCGTTTGGTAACTTATTCCAAATCTGTGCTCCCCTAAATTTTAATGAAAATTTCCCATAATTTGTCCTTGTATAAGCAATGTGTATGTTGAAGGCTGACCTGGTATCATGATTATGCATATTTTCGTTTAATTTAAGTAATTTTTGTAATAGGTAGGCAGATTTTCATTAAAGTACGAATACATAAAGAGTGCTATGAGGTACATATTTAGCTCATATATATCAAGAATCTTAAGTGACAGGAATAGTGGCTTACATTCCTCTCTATATTTTGCAAACATCATGATTCTTACTATCTTTTTTTGAATCATAAATATTGACTGAAGCCTGGTTGGATAAGTGCTTGCCCAAATAATATTACAATACGTTAAATAAGGGGTAAACCATAGTGTTGTAAATCGTATGTAAAGTTTTAAGCGATAAATAATGCCTCGCTTTAGCCATTCCTGTCATTTTTAATATTTTTGTTGCAACTTCGTCAATGTGATATTTCCATGTGAGCTCGTCATCTATATATAAGCCCAAAAATTTTGTATATTTGACTTTCTCAATATGCTGACCATTAATTTTCACTGAAATAGTAGTATGATTTATTTTTTTCCTTTTTGATTTAAAAATTATAAAATGTGTTTTCTTAATATTTAAAGAGAGTTTATTAGCGGAAAGCCATGATGCAATGTTTATTAATTCCTGGTTCATGGTTTCCTGCAGAGTCTCTACATTTTTGTGACTGAAAAACAAATTCAATTTGTGTCATCGGCAAAGAGGATAACTGATAAAATCTCTGAGCATCCTGGAATATCATTCATGTAAATAAGAAAAAGAAGAGGCCCCAGGACAGACCCCTGAGGCACTCCACATTTGATTGTTAAGCTTTCCGATTTTTCTGCCTTGTATTTAACAATTTGCTTTCTGTTTGTTAAATAATTTTTGAACCACTCAAGCGCAATTCCCCTAATTCCATAATGCTCAAGTTTCTTAAGTAATATCTTATGGTTAACTGTGTCAAATGCCTTAGCAAGGTCTAAGAAAACGCCAATTGTGTACTCTTTATTGTCTATTGCCTGTGATATCTTAGGAAGAAGTTCTATAGTCGCTAAATTTGTTGAATGTTTTTTGCGAAAACCATATTGACTTTGAAATAACATGTTGTTCTTATCCAGATATTTAGATCATGAATCTTTTGTACATAATTTTCTCTAGGATCTTACTGAAGCACGGAAGAACAGATATTGGTCTATAGTTTGAAAATTCATTTTTGCTGTTTGCCTTAAATACTGAGGTAACAAGTGCTATTTTTAAGTCATCAGGAATAATTCCAGTGATAAGGGACTGATTATATATGTATGCCAGTGGCTTAACGATAAATTTAGAGATGTTTTTAACCAGTTTAGGTGGTATTTCATCATGACCACAAGACTTATTAACATTTAATTCACCAATTTCAATTTCTACTTCTTTTTCTGTTACAGCATCCAAGAAGATTGATTTAACATATCTCTCTCCCAAAAATGTTGTGAAGTTCACATCATTGTTAGGGATTTTATCAGCTAACTTAGGTCCAACATTAATGAAATATTCATTAAATTTATTGCTTATTTCAAGTGGATCAGCTATCAAAGTTTCATTTTCTTTGAAGTGATCTGGTAATTCTTCTTTACAGGTGCGCCTGTTTAGGACTTCTTTTATTAGTTTCCAAGAGTATCTTAAGTTACCATGATTTTTATTGAATTCTTTATCGTAATAATATTTTTTTGCGGCATTCTTAATTTTATTAAACTTGTTTCTGTACGTCTTATACATTGATTCATTTCTTTCATTTGGATTGTCTTTCATTTGGATTGTACGATCGAACACAACTCCTCTGCACCCTGTGGTTTGGCGTCTGCTCATAGAATATCTGGCCGGTTTTTCACGGTTTTTCCAGCCAGTTTATCAGCGATAAATTAAAAGCAGCTGGGATAGGTTATTTGCTTGTTTATTATAACTACGGCTTGGACAACAGCCTTTTGAATTCTTGTTTACCGGTTTGTTAATGCGTATGCAAATTAGGGAAGCGATCAAGAAACAAAAGGTTCCGTGTTTTATACACAGCGCAAATTTTACGAAAAAAAAATCTTAGGAAAAAAGGGCACATTATACACGGGTAAATACGGTAAACTGTTACTTGGCAGTACAGTATTTCTTGAACAAACTACTTTTCTACTAGAGTGGTTTCAAAACTCCCATTCCACGACGTATATTAATCAACTGATGAACAACAGTCAAGATAGAACAAACGAATCAAATCGTAAATCAGAAAAATGTGTTACACTGCATTTTAAACCACACATTATCTTACTTACTCCAAGAGCTTACCACAGGATGCCTTTGATTCTGAAATGCAGCCATGCACGAATGTGATTGCTGCAGAGCGAAGTGAAGCAGCAACATAGTCAGGATTTAAGAATATACAGAAGGGGGTACGAATTCTCAAATTCATCACTTTTTACCACAATGCATTGCATTTTAACCACAATTTTTACCAGAATTAAGAATCACACTTTTCAATGATGCACTTGCTATCTAAGAGTTAGTGAAATATTTGTTCATAAAGTGTGATAGTTTTCACACCAAGCCTCTGAGAAAGACAATATCTCTCCAAACTCACTTTATGTCCGCCCAAGAAACAGCAAACCAACAGGGTATGGGTAGGGTACACTCCTAGTATAGTGTATACTGTTTCAGGAGTATACCCATTAAAATATTAAAGGTACATATTATGTAGGTGGGTGTATACCTTTTCAATTGAAGCAGCTGCAATGCAAAAACTCTATGTGCTGTCAGGCAAATGCCACGTTAGTTGGATATTTTTCTTATAGTTAATTAGCTTGCATGTGAAATATGTTCTCATTTTGAAAGTACATATATATAAGGAATTTTGATAGAACTGCAGCTTATCTCAGAAAATGAACAGGATGGTAACACTCTCAAAGGAGTAACCCAATATGTGAACCAGATTAATCTCCTGCACTGACAATGAAGCTAGCATAACGAGATGCAGTGGCTAAAAAGTGTGTTAATTGGACTGGTTCAAGCAATGGCCTATAGATCATTGTGTTGTGTTCTTGGCCAAGAAAACTACATCTCACAGTGTCTCTCTTAACCCAGGAGGTTAAGTGATTGCTGCTGGGAGCTAAATTGTAATCAACAAGTATTCCATCCAGGGGTACTTTAGTATAATTCAAAGGGTGCTTTGTGCTATTGAACCCCGAATGAATTGCTGGCCCAATAAGTCACCTTGTCCTCTATCCAGTTGCATCTTTTTAATTTGGCTCATTCAGCCTATTGGGTGGAACACAAGCTTTATTTACTTTACAAAACCTTCAGTCATGCTCCACTAAATTTGGAAATATGAGCCACAGTTTTATGAAAATGCCTTGAATTTTCTGTGAATACCCCATGAAAGCCATTTCATGGCCCATGAAAACTGCAAAATGTAATTTCATGGGCTCTTTTGTGGCCATGAATTTTCCATGAAATTGTAGCATTTTATTTCATGACCCATGAATTTGGTAAGGAGAGACATTAATGAGCCATGAATTTGCCATGAAACTCATCACATATATTTCATGGCCCTTGAAAGTCATGTGTTTGGACTTTCATGGGCCATGAAAATGGCTGGTGGTGTAGTCTTCGATTTCATGGGCCATTAATCCATGAAACTCAACAAAAACAATGGGACAATGTACGGTAACAAGTGACCAAAAGATTAATTTTTAATACGAAAGAAACATGGCGACCGGATTAGGTGTAGACCACACTAATAAGGGGTGTAGCTAGGATTTTTCAAGGAGGGGTCTACAGTGTGTCACACTTAGGGTACTTCCCATATTGTCATGTCAACATCCATGGCGTGGTTTACTGAAAGTGACATTAATTTTGTTTGGATGGGTGGTAAGCTTAGAGGGAGGGACAAGCTAGCCATTTTCATGAGTTGTTTAAACTGAATGAAACTTCTCATCATAAAACTTGATCAGCTGAAATATCTTATCACAGTTCCATTCAAATAAAGATAATTCCTCATAATTACACAAAAATACTTACAAGATGTTTTTATTTTTGTAAACCATGGCCTGATTTTTCAGCAGTCTACAAAGGTCTTTATAACATCACTTTTATAGGGAAGATATTTGTTTACAAACATTGTTTTTGTTATTTAAATGTTAAAAACGTTAAACAGAAGAATTCTTTGTTTCACCAGCCAATAGCTCTTTGGTTGGCATATTAATAACAATAGGTCACATCACTGATATCTTTGCTATAGGGGTGACACAATTACTGGTAGCCCAGTAGTTTCCATTGTGGCCAAGACATGCAAATTAGGATAAAACCAAAGATTTGGAATTTCTTACAATATCTGCATGGGAATGTTCACTGATCCAGTTGGGAATAACTTGGAATTACTAGGAATTCCCAAAAATTTTAAGACTAAACAGAAATCGCATTTGGAATTGCTGGGAATTTCTGGGCATCAATGGTAAACAGAGACATCAAAATGCAAAATTGAGCAATTTGTGGCCAATTAATATCAAGTTCCACCACTTTAAAAAAAAAAAAAAAAAGACTGCAAAGTTTTGTGATTCTTTATTAATGACCAAGACTATCATTCTTTCAAGGAAACAGATTTATGATGAAGCCGAAACTAAGTGCTACTAAACACAACATAGCCCTAATAAATACAATTACATACAATAAAATACAATCCTAATAAGTCACACATTTACTCAGTGAATTATCCGAAAAGCAGATGAAATTTACAAAGTCCTTTGAAATGAAATGAAAGTAAGACTTAAAAGCGAGCGAGAGTAAGCGGTGGATTTTTCTCACCTTCACGAACTCATTCGTCTCTTTCCTATCTCGTCAACGTTCGGCAACAAACATCTAAAGCATGTTTTACTCTCAACTGAAGATGAATCTCTTCATAAAGTGTGTTTTCGTCAAAATCTTCGCCAGAAATTGGGAACTGAATGACCGAAACAACACAAGGAAAGCAGAACAGATAAGAGAGTATGTTTCACTGAAGACTGCAATCAAGTAGTCCAGCGGATGTTACACGGCAACAGCCAATGATGGTGTGTGAATTTTCACGTGACTATCCTCGTGCATTTTACTGAACAAAGAACCTCTATTATTCTCTCTTGGCGCCCATCTTTGAATTGTCTTTTCGGTTGCTCTGTCGTGCGAATAATTGTAAGTTTTTGTTTCGTATAGATTGTTTTTCGAGTGGTTTAGAGGATGAGTAACAACAGCGTTATTGCAGTAAACGAAAGGCTGAAGTTTGTGGTGCCGATGTCAAACGAAATGAAGGCATCACCGTGGATTTAGAGGCGGGCAAGCCATTTCTAAAGCGGGAATTTTGAATGTGTTTTGGTAAGTAAATACTCTGTTATTAGAAATAGGAACAGTTGTTAAATTATAAAAGCCCGTAACTTGTCAACGGCACAGTAAAACTGTGAACAAAATCATCACGTAACAGAGTGCTCCTCGGCAAAGTGTAATCCATCGCGGCCGCCGTTCCTATATTGAGGTCTTCGAATCGTCAGTAGTTCAACCGTTGTAAAACTACAGATCGAGTTAACTTTAGGTCAGTTCTTCGCTAGGTCTTAAGCTTATTATCTTGAGTATTCTAGTGAATTTATGACAGAACCAGTCTAGAATGAAGCAACATGCAATTTGCTTAATTATGAAAATGTGTATGTTTAGCATTTTTGGATACAAGGTTTGTTTTGCCGGTCCCAATTATATCATTTTGAATTTGGCGTGACTGAATTAAGTTCGACGTTTGAATTTTGGCACTGTCGGATCGAATTCAATTTAATTCTACATGGCAGTAGCACAACGTTTGAAACAGGCCTTATTTTTGTTTCAGACATGAATAAAAAATACAAGCTGGAGCGGGACATATGTTGACAACCTCATCCGCAGACAGCAAAAAAAGCTCCCTGAACAGCAAAAAATTTAAAAGGAATATATAATTGTCTCATTAAGCAATAGACCACAAGTTACTATGGTTTATAGGATGATAAACCACGCGGGATGTTGGAAGGGACTCTTCGAGTGTTCTTTCAACATCCCAAGTGGTTTATCAGCCTATAAATCATAGAAACTTGTGGTCTATTGCTTTTATATAATAATTCAGAAGACGCGCGAAATTTCCATGAGTTTACTGGCACAATAAACCATAGCTGATTGACCAATCAGAGCGTGCGCATTGATTTGGTTATTATATAATACATTTATAATAAAATTAAAAATCATGATTATTAGTAATATTCCAAACAAGTTGAATAAACTGAGAATATATTAGCTGGTGTTATCATTTGTGTGCAAGGACAAACAATATCTAGAGATTCCACAAACAGGGTATGTTTTATATTTTTCAGTGATGACTTGGTATTTATACATGTATTATTAAAAATTTTCAAGTTTGTTACATTTAGTTTTAACCCACATAGATCGATTTTATCACATATGGAATTAATGGGAGTTTAAGGACATTTTCATGGTGTTGCAGGTATTGTTTTCACCTGCCCCCATGAAAGTGATGAAGGGGTAACTTTCATGAGTCATTAATATGCCATGGATAGACCATGAAAATTTTCACAATTCACAGGGTACCCATGGGCCATGAATTTGCCAACCCATTAAAAACCCATGAAATTACACCCCATGGAAACATCAGGAAATTGAATTCATGGGCTTTTCAACAGTATTAAAAAACCATTTATTTAAAATCTCTACTTGAAATTTCATGGTTTCTTCATGGGTATTTCATGGGCTAAGATACGATTGGGGAGATTTCATGGGTCATGAAACAGTTAAATTTTCACAAGACTTTGATTGCTTTTTTCATGACTTAAAACTATGAAAATACCCTGAATTTTTCCCCTGAAAATTCCATTAAAATGCCTTGAAAAAACCATTGATTTGCTGTGAAAATGTTTCCTAGATTTTAATGGGTTTTGAGTTTGTAGTGGCATATAATCAAATTAAAGTTTCCCTCGATCTTTACCTTGCTACTTATGGAGGATTATTCTATATATTTAGCTGTTGGTGCATGGCCAATATGCAAGCAATGATACATTAATATTTTATCGTGTTGGAACTGCAATATATATTATAGAACAAATCAACATACTCTAATACTGTGATCAGAAGAAGTGTGATTTGATGTTAGTAGATAACGTTATTTTATCCAGAATCACACTTTAGTTAGTGTGATCACACTTGAGATCACACTTTATAAGTGTGATCACACGTAAGATCACACTTTATAAAAAAATAAAAGTGTGATTCACTTTTTTTCACACTTCTTTTCACACTTTATCACCCTTCCTATAACACTTTACAGAAGTGTGATTTAAAGTGTGAAAATGTGTGACTTAAAGTGTGATTCACACATCTTATAAAAAATCACACGTGTGATCATATGTGTGATCACACTACATCACACATGTGATCACACGTGTGATCACATATTTTTGCATGGGAAATTGCCAACAAAGCACCCTCGTATACCCAGCGTCTCCAGCATTGGCAACAAAGCGGCCAAAACTAACGCATGCGCAGTCGTTTTTCTGAAAACATTTCAAAGATGTCGTGGAAGATGTCGTTGAAGGCGTTACATGGCATCATACTTTCGTTTCGAACGATCGCGTTTCCACATGCCGTCCATCGTGTCTCAAATGTTATTTCGCAAAGAGGACAAGAAGGAACATAAATCGGTGGACAAATGGCGTCGAACAATCCAGGTTTTTTTGAAAGTCTTGGCATATGACTTGTGATAAGACTTGTGATGTGGTTAAGATTTATTTTCCCCTACCTTCTTATATTTCATATATTTTTAGCTCTCTGAATTGTATAACTATGTAGTTTTTACTTTTATTGGTCTTATGTAAATGAAGCAAAACATTAATGATCCTGATCTTAACTTCCAATCCTTTACTGGATCGTGGCATTTTTACAATAGATCAACTTTAATCTTTATCTTTAATCTTTATAATATTGTTTTTCATACCATACAAAGTGAAACATAAGTTGGGCCAAAGCCAGAGGCTTAAATGGTTTAATGAACTATATTCTTTTGTTAAGCCACACTTGTCTGCACCTCATTTAAATATTAGATGTCCAAACCAACACTTCACTGAACTATGTATACATTTTACAGCGGTGATTGTATTGGTGTGAACACCTAAAAAATGTCTGGAATGTTAATTGTGTTTTAACCAATCACAGGCGAGATCTTCAAACCAGAGAAACCACAGGCAACGAACGGTTTCCTATCGGTCACGGAACAAATTATTTTCATATTTTTGTTTAACATGTTTAAGGATACAAGCTGTCTTATTAGGAATTTAAAACACCACTGCTCCCCAAGATCAGTGCTGAGGACCGCATTCAGCACATCGTTCGATTTTAGAAAGAAAAATTTAGAAGCCAATGCGATGCAATGACAACCAGCTTTCCATGTAATGATGTATTACATGAAGACAATAAAAAATGAACAATCGTGAATTCTTCTTAGAAAAATAAATTTTCAGATATGCATTGAAATATATAAAGCCGTTGGGTTGTAACATGCGAGTTTACGGACATTTACGGAGATTCATTTGGTAAGAAGAACTGCGATCAGAGATAATCATGTTTTATTTTTGTTTCATTTTGCGCGCAAAATGTGGTAATAATTGCATCCAAAGGGGACTTGAAATCTTCTTGCCTAATCCCCTCATAACTAGTTTCCTATAGCATATAATCCCCCAGATATCAAATGCATAAATGCCTTCAGAGAAAAAGCACGATGTGTCAATCATTCCATAGATGTTGAATTTGGTTGGTGGTCTTTCCAGTTTACGATCTTGTGATCAAGGAACTTCTACCGGCACAGTAGTTCGAAGGTTCAATCGTTAGCCCACATAAATCCAATCCCCTTGTTCTACAAAAAAATATAAGCAAGGATTACTGCTATCAGAAATGAAAACATCGATAAGAACTTGTAACTCTCGAATTTCAACTTTATTATTAGCTACCAAAAAAAAAATTTACCAAAATGTAGTAAATCTCCCTCACCTAACAAAAAAAGTGTTAACGCTTGCTGCAGTAGCCTCGAAGCAATGGAGATCAGAAAATTCCAGCAGCTTACCTTGCAACATTGTAACTTGCGATCAGGCATAACTACCGATTTCGATCGTTACAAAAGGTTTGAAAATTCACGTGCCAAACCGTCGCATGCGTTGGCCTGGCACATTGGCTTTGTAATTTATTTCACAATTGCTCAAACCTGAATTCTTCGCTATTATAGCACATACTGTAAACAAGAAGGAAGGAAAAGCAATTGTTTACTTGTAAAGAGACTGAATGTTAAAACAAAACGAAAATAATTTGTTCCGTGACAGATAGGAAACCATTCTTTGCCAGTGGTTTCTGTGGTGTGAAGATCTCGCCTGTGATTGGTTACAACACAATAAACATTCCAGACATTTTTTAGTGTTCACGCCAATACAATCACTGCTGTAAAATGTATACTTGTTTATTTCTATAAATTATGATCACCTTTGCGATGACAAGCCTTGTTATTACCCGGGCTGCGCGCGTCTCGCGCGGCGCCCGGGTCTAGAACTACCGACGGTTCTCGAATTCTTTTTCGTCGTCGAGTATCATCCACAAATGGCACTTGCGGCGTTTCTGCGCAAGCGCTAACTATTTTTAACAGAGTCATGCCTGTTGTCACGTATCGGAAAATGTCGATTCACCTTGTGTCTTTTGAAGTCTGAACAAACAATATGTTAAGAGAAGTGTCTATGCGAATGATTGCAAGTTTAACGGCGAGAAGAAAGCTTTTAACATGAGTAAACTTAACAACAGATGGACTGCTTCAGGAGATTGCGAGTAGTCTCTAATTTTGGCGACGGATTTTGGGGCACGTGCGCGCGCGAAGTTGCGAGGAGACGCGACGCGAGGGGAGCGCCAAAAATTAGAGACTACAGACAAAGGGAGTTTGACCTTTCACGGCTGAGTGATTCGGAAGTGTAAATCTCATATCAACAGCAACAATGATGCCTGTTGTCACGTATCAGAAAACGTTGATTCACCTTGTGTCTTTGAAGTCTGAACAACTAATATGTTAAGAGAAGTGTCTATACGAATGTTTGCAAGTTCAACAGCGAGAAGAAAGCTTTTAACATGACCAAAATTTAACTCCAGATGGATTGCCGCCGTGTTCCCCGTATCGGCTGTCTGGAGAACTCAGACCTAGAAAACTCAGACCTCAGACCTCAGACCTAGAAAACTCAGACCCCCCCCCCCCCAAAAAAAAATCTGGAAAACTCAGACCCCTTCAAAACTATACAAATTTTCAAAGTCAAATAAACGTGGACAGAATAAATTATCGCCGTTCAGTGCGCTGAAATGTTACACCGTCTATTTATCGCAGATAACAAACACTTCACGTTATTATAATCGGCTCCGGAGCACGAGACCTAGAATACACAGACCCCTCCCCCAAACTGGAAAACTCAGACCCCCTCATAACTATACAAATTTTCAAAGTGAAATAAACGTGGGCAAAATGAATTATCGCCGTTTATGAGGGGTTTGAGTTTTTACAGATTGGGGGGGGGGGGGGGGGGTCTGAGTTTTCTAGGTCTTGTGCTTCGGAGCCGATTATAATAACATGAGACGACAAAGCAGAAGTGTTTGTTAACAGTTTCACTCTGCTAATTAATTTTCTACTCACATTTCACCGAGACACTCCATTAACGTTTATGCGAAAAAATCCTACATCGTTCGATAAGCGTTTCCTTTCTCAAACAATTATCCATCGAAGCGAAAACAAGTGAACTAATTTTTTTTTTTTTGGAATCAATACACTATTTTTATCACCTTGCAAAACGATAAACCTCTGTGGCCTAAAGGTCACTGTTCTTGCCTGTGACACAGCTAACCCGGGTTTGATGTCTTTTAGTGGTATATATCACGGGCTTTATTTTTCTGTTTCTCTTTTTCTTGTTCTTTTAGAACTATTTTTTACAAGTGTTATAATTACTGTTCTCAATGGTTGAGCTGTATTTTAGAGGAATATATGTTGATAGGGGTCTAAAGAAATAGACTCCAACACAAGCTAAACACGGCAATGCGTCCGATGTAAGAAAGACAGACTTCCCTCTATTCTTTTGTTTAGCACTAAGTTAGGGATACAATACTGTTTTTTGCAAGCCCGGGTTTAGGCTAATTGTAGCCTCTTGTTTCCCGATATCCTTTGTTTCTGAGCAACATAATTTTTCCACATAGACTGCAACTTCTCAATTAAATTCCTTCCTCACTCTAGGACACATATATTAAGAAAATTTTGCCCTACTGCTATTAGTAAATATTTTTGGAATGATCTTCCTTTTTCCATTTGCAATATTCCATCAAAAATCAATTTTAAAAAGGCAAATTTTCAAATATTATTTTGCTCAGTGCTAACCTCCTTGTTTTGTGCTATGATGTATCTTTGTGTGTCTGTGTGTGTGCTTATGTGTTTTTGTAATAAGCTATAGATATTAATAATTAAATATTATTTAGGGCACTAATTAGTTCTTACTATATCATGCCCCTCTCCATTCTATTTTTTTTTACCTTGTATTTATTATTAAAGTAACTCTTAATATAATCTGAATGGAGAAAACAATAGAATGGAAAATGAAATGAAAATGAAAGTCTTGGCATATGCTTTTGAATACATACTTCTCACTAACCGAGTTCGAGGTCTGTACTGTAAGTTATAGACTGAGTTTTTTTCCTGTTGATTTATGGCCCAAGCGCAAAGTGCACGGGCCATAAATTATTAATGGGAAAAAAATGAGGATCCGTAACTTACACTACGGACTGATAAAACAAGGTTAGTAAGATATTATATTTCTGAGGTTAATCTGGTGCTCAGGAAAGAAAGCTAGTTGAAGTCAAGCGGGCAGTACTGTGGAATACGACCTGCAAAATTGACCAATCACAGAGTGCATACTAAGTTAGAGATATAATAAAACCTTGTTATGTTACAATGTTTGACTATTTTAGGTTTGTTTTTCAGCAAATCGCGTCGGTGGAGACTTCGCTCCACCTAAAAGACCAAATTTTGGAACAATGGGAAGACAGATCGCTTTAAGAACAAACTTCTTTTGTGTTAAACTTCCCAAAGGAGACATTCACCATTATGATCTGACCATTTCTCCTGACAAATGTCCACGTCGGGTGAATAGAGATGTTATAGAAGCCATGGTCAGCACATATCATAAAGTTTTTGGTGGACAAAGACCTGTTTTTGATGGAAGGAAAAACCTGTACAGTAGCCGAGCTCTACCAATTGGCCGAAAACCTGTAAGTGATCGTTTGATATAGCTAAAAACATTTTATGTTGTTGTTCTTGACTACATTGTACCTCAGGTAATAATTGATCTTTGATTGGTGTAGCCTTTGAATAGTTTGTAGTTGTTATGTTTTATTTAGATCTCCACTCTGTTTTTGTGTCTAATGAAGCCCTTGGCTAATGTCCCTTGAGGTTTGAGTTGCTAAGAAATACTACATGTGCATTGTATCTAAACAGTTCTTTCCCTTCCTCAGTTATTTTATAGCAATATTAACTTAATATTACTACAAAAGCTTAGTTGTTGTTGGTATTCTGTAAGACTACGAGACTTTGTGAAATACAAGTTTTTAAGGCACTCCTTTTTGGAATTAAATGCTGGGTTGGAGTATGTAGTGACAATTTAATTTCTTGTGCATCAAATATTACTTATACCACTGTAGTAAAAGCACTCACTGATAGAAGACGATTTCCTCACAGCTCCATTACATCATTGTACATACTAACCCTGTTCCTATAATGGTGAGAATGGATAGAGTTTGGGTCACAACATGCATATTATGTTGCAGTTAAAAAATTTTTTAGTTAAATTTTTTTAACTAGGTAATTTTATTTTTAACTAAGTAAATTTATGTTTAACTTGGTAAAATTTTTTAATCAACTATCTAAAAGGGATTTAATTAGTGGGGTGTGTGTAAAAAATACAGTGTAGGGGCATGGCTTTTTAGGGGGTTCTTAAAAAGGTAAGAATTTCTCTCTTCCCTCTCCATTTCCTCCTAGCAGCCCCTCCCTACTTCTCCCTTTGTACAGCCTCCATTTTTCTCCCTTCCTTTTCTCTATTAAATTTATAAAGTTTTTACCTGGGCTTGAACCACCAACCTCCAGAATCAGAGTCCACCATCTTATCCACTTGACCAAGAAATGGCTTCAAAATTAAAAGAAAAATCATGAAGAATGTGGTTCAACAAAGCTGGACGTTAAAGCAATTGAAAGAAAGCAGTGGACACTACAGAATGACAATAATTATTCTGTCCAAAGATATGAAGATTGTGGTTCCAAAACAAGACCTGTACCAAGTCTCAACTGATGTGCATTCTCGAAGAGCTCACTGAGGAAGAGATAAGACAGAAGATTACGTAAAGAAAGCTTAAGCTGAAATATCACAGCATGTTATACAGCTGTTTTTAAGACAATGCCACCCACAAAAACAGCGAGCCAGCATGACACATCCAACAAAGAAACCAATAACAAATCCTATGCAGGTCAACAACTATCTATGTCACGTACAACTGGATTTAATGGACTTTAGAAATTTGGAGTGTTCCTGTGGACAAAAACACAAGTGGATTTCACATGTATCACAGATTACTACAGCAACTTGTACTGGTTATGTGCTCTTGTTAAAAAATGACAGAAGAAGTATTACAAGCAGTTGGAAAAATATTCTGGCCCTTTGGTTTCCCAACTGTGTCACATACTGACCATGGAGGAGAATTTTATAATAAACAAATGAGAGCATTTTGTGAATCACACAAGATAAAGCTTGTTCATGGTGCACTGCAAACACCACAAACCCAGTGTTTGGTGGAGAGGAAAAACTGAACTGTGAAAGAAAATCTCTCCAATATCATCAAACAAAAAGGCTGATAAAACAAGAATATCACTGTACACCGAGCCACATAGTAAAAACCCATATGAACTAGTATTTGGTATACTCCTCCAACACCAAACTATCAGCAACACAACAACAACAGCTACTAACAGCAACTTCAACATCTTCATGTACAGTAGCACGTCACATAAATCCAGAGGATACCACTGTAGAAGATAGCACGTCACATAAATCCAGAGGATACCACTGTAGAAGATGACGAAGACGAAGCAAGTTACAAAGACAAAGCCACTTCATCCTCATAAAAGAAAAACTCCTGCAGATGAGTTGCTACAATGAAAAGTAACAAGGATCGCAACTAGTGAAAAACAAAAAAACTATAATGAGAAAATGAAGCTATCCAGAAAACAAAAGCAAATATGTTTGATATTGATGACTATGTCCCTGTGAAGATTGATCCAGTTCACAGTTTGGCACTTCAAAGGACATAAGATTCACAAAAGCTTGCAAAATGGCTCACAATCAATAAATCATATTGAACATTGTTGAACAGATTTCCAGTTTAATGCATGTAACAGAAAGACTGGTATTTATTAAAGGATCATTATTATTTCACTGAACAATTTGCCAAAAAAATAATTTAGCATGGAAACTGGAACCCTGACCGGGCTAACCAAACCTTAACCCTACAAATGTAACACTGAGGCTTAATCACAAACCCCAACCGCAAAATAATTTGTTGTATGATAAGTCTTCCTGACCCAAATGGCCTCATACCTTAAAGAAATAAAAATAAACTAGAGAGAAAAATTTTACCCAGTTCCAAAACAAAATACCTAGTTAAAAATCAAATTACCTACTATTTAAAAATAAAATTAACTGAAACTAAAAATTACCTGCAACATACACACTTGGACAGTCTTTATGGTAAAAATCACAGAACAAATACAATAGCAATTAACATACATAATAATAAAATAAGGAAATACAGTAAATAAATAAACAAAAGATAAATGAAGAAGTAACTTGTCAACAAAAAAGAAAAGGTACAATTTAATTGCTAGTCGCTGAATTAATACATGGAAGGACTCTTCTCTCTCTGACAGTACTTACAGGCATGCACTTTTAAGTTGATGTTTTGATTGTTTATTTGTAGGTTGACTTTCAAGTCACACTCCCAACTGAGAACAGCAAGGACAGAACCTTCAAAGTAAGGATTAGCGCTGTTATTAAGGGCCAGGTGCTGGGGATTTTCCCCGGCTAATTCTGATAATTCTGAACTGACTCCCGGCTACTTTTGTAGAAGAACAGTATATTGACTATAATGACAATGGCTGGATTCCCTGGCTACTTTTTGCACATCCCCACCCGCGTCAAAAATTAGTGACAGCCCTGAAGGATGATGATTACATAATGTCTAACAAATGAGCAGGAGTGTTTTACCAAGTTTAAAACATCAGGCACAGCTGAGTGTTTTAGGACTTGATAATGCATGAATTGCTAATTAATTGAACGGCTTCAAAAGCTTTACTGTATATCTATCCATTCTTCCCCTAATATTTGAAGGGCTGAAAGTGAAAGTATCGTACATGTATGTGATGACTTAGCCTTGAAATTTCAAGTTGCTCAGAATAGGCAGAATTTTGGTATGTGACAGGGGTTTCAGTAAGTTCTGAAAGAGCCATCTCAGCTAGCTAAAGTAGTCTGAGTGGCCTGGTGATTTTTTTTAATCATTTGAGTAAAAAAAATTAATACAGACAAAGTAGGCGGCAATAAGAGGTTAATTCTGACAAAGTAGGCGGCGGTTTTTGTCGGCTGTGGACTCCATTTTTGTCAAGAAACATTGCCTTGTATTTTTTCCCTGTTGTTTGCTTAGTTTTTAAAGAAACTGATGGACTGAAAACACATTCACCCAAAAATTTAGATTTTGGGTTATTTTAACCTAGAAAATCAGAGGTAGTCCTTTCTTGAATTATTAATGAGTTTTTGAAATTTTGTTTATTTAAACATCTTTTGATAACGTGGCATTCAGTGAAAGGTCAACACCTTCAGTAGCTTACACATAATTTATATATACGTGTATATCTGCCTTATTTTGCTTCAGTTGGTAATTTTTTTAAGCTGTTTCAAACTTTTAAGAAAACTTGAAACAAGATCATCTTAACTTTGCCTTAACCTTCACCATACTGATATATTTTAACAACGTCATGGTTTTGTACAAAATTACATGACAATTTTGATGTCCAGTCCAGAATATACCAGTAATGTCTTTTGCTTGATGGTACACATGTATGCAGCACTACATGAAGGTTGACAATGCCAACCATGTTGACCTTCCTAAACTAAGGCAATTTTTTTTACATAAATTGCTGAATTGTGGAGTGATGAATTAATAAAATCATGACTCTCACTATCAATCAAAACTTTTTTTCATTTATTTCTTCTTCCAATTAAGTGCCTTGTTTAAATTTTGTTTTTAGGTGACAGTAAAATGGGTCGCTCAAGTTAGTTTATTTGCACTGGAGCAAGCTTTAGAGGGAAAACACAACCAGATTCCATTTGAAACAATCCAGGCCCTAGATGTTGTACTCCGACATTTACCGTCCATGAAGTACACCTTAGTGGGGAGATCTTTCTTCTCTCCACCAGATGGCTATTATCACCCCCTGGAGAGTGGGCGTGAGGTGTGGTTTGGGTTTCATCAGAGTGTCAGACCATCGCAGTGGAAAATGATGCTGAATATTGATGGTTAGTGAGATCTGCATTGCACATGTAGAATAAAGGAAGGGCTTCCCATGAAAGGGACATACAGTGTTTATCACTTTTTGGCCTTACAATCCAAGGGGCCTGTTTACATGAGTGAACTCATCCTGGGAAAAGTCTTAGCCTGGGATGAGTTTCATCCCAGTGTTAGGTTATTTACCCTGCTCTTGGTGTTAACATAATTCTGGGGTGAAATAATTTTGTTCATTCCGGCCCTCAGCACTGGGATGAAATTTCATCCTGGGGTGAAAGCCGGCCAAAATTTTCATGTACAGTGTAAACAGTCTTCCCAGTATGAAAAATAAGACTTTTATTAGCGAGCGTTTCGTCCCGGCGTGAAAATGTTTTCGTTCTTCCCGGGATGAAACCACACATGTAAACAGCAAAAGAAGGTGCTCCTGGAAGAAAGTTATCCCAGGATGAACTCATCCTGGCTTTCATTCAATTTTCTCTACTTTGGCATACAAACTGATTATGGTGTTAGAAATGAAGTTCTGCACTTATATTTTGATTGAAAGGCCTGGATTCAGCAAATTAGATAAACATGACTGTTGTCTAAAACTGAACCATCTCTAAACAAAAGAAATCAATCATGCATCAGATCCTTTTGTTTCATCTGTTTCTTGAGTTTTAAGCAAAGGTTATCCACTGATTCATCGAAGCCTAGTTATCCATTGCCTACAAGCCACAAAACAAGCGTGGACCAATGTGTCCAAAGCAATGTTGAAACATTTTAAGTTGTCTATGGCCTTTTATTTCTTTGTGAGACTATCAAAACTCATTTTTCACAAAATAAAGAAGGGGAGATACTGTACATACATACCTAATTATCCTCTCCCTATCATAGCTATTCAGGGATAAATATTGAATTACCCAGTAGAACAGACACTAGGGGTGGTCACTGCCAAAGATTTGTTACATCCCTAGTGGTATTTTTACGTCTTACAGAGTCAGATTAAGTGAAAGTACTATCATCTATGAGACAGGACTTACGGTTTATCGCCCTTATCCAAGAAGACTAGAAAGTCTACCAGTTTGTAGATGTCATTAAAAAAGGCAACACTTTAAAAAAAAAAAAAAGGCAACACTTTCTCCTCAATTATTTAAAGACCCTGAGTGTTAGTCTGGCCGGGTTTTTAACCCGCGACCTCCCACACGTTAGTCCGGTGCTCTACCAACTAAGCTAACCGGTCGGTGGTTATTTGAAGATGGTTATTGTCCCAAAAATTGTGACATACATTGTAGAAATTTGACACTGTGAAGGTCATTTTTCTGCGCTTTCAACATTCTCATCTCCATTCTTGTATTTCAATTCCTCATAGTGTCGGCGACAGCTTTTTACAAGTGCCAGCCAGTAGTGGAGTTTGTGTGCGAGGTCCTTCGCAAACCACAACAGGATTTGCAGCAAGCAAGGCCACTGACGGATGCAGAGAGGATGAAATTAACCAAGGAAATAAAAGGTAAACATAAATAGAACAAAATATTAAAGTTTACCTAGGTCCCAGACGTCCTAAATCAGCTGGATAATACGGGAGACTCCGGGATATGGAGCGAATCTCCTGGCCTCCTGGACGGGTCACCAAATCTCACGGATAAAAGTGAGGTGGGGTCTTAATTTTTAAAGGAAGCTAGTATCTCAATTCAATTTTCCAGAAATCCTAGAAATACAGTGTATCAGTTTATGACTAAATCTGTGTATATGTTACACTCAATCAGCCACAAACTTTTACGAAAACCAAAGAAAATTATTAGGGTTTTGTCATCGTTGTGATACAAGCAGCTGTCTTCGGGAGTGGACAAATCTTCAACCAGTTAAAGGCCACAACTAAAATGCTCCAATTTCCTGCGAATTTTGAGCCAAATGAAATGTTGAATGTACAAGAATTCACAGGTTTTTTATTACTTAGTTTTACATAGACAGCTTTTGCAGGGGTGGGTGAAGGTGTGGGCTTGATATTAGGGAGAGGCTGGTCCTAGTTTGCGATTTTACATTTGGAGGATGGTGCATGCACTTGTTGTTGCCTGGATACAATTTCAAGCCCAGGACGAATCACGTGAGTTCAGTGATGTGAGCTCAGTTTTGAACTTCCGTCTATCAACAGAATTAATATGTGCGGTAAAAAAGCCGGTTTGACGACAGAAAAGCGGGTTGACTAGCCCACAAGTTGGGGCTGCGGTGACTTGAAAGACTTGACTCGATTTCTGCAGAGTCTTTCTTTCGGAGTTTAAGAAAGGCTCTGCTAGCAGGGTGCGACGACGCTGACGGCAACAAGAGCAATCCCAAAAACAGTCGCTCTGCACATGCGTTTTACATTTTGGTACATTTCATTGCAGTCCTAAGAGAAACGGCAACATGAAATGACCACATTTTTAGTTTTGACCAACTTCAATGCAGTGCATTTCAGTGCAGTGTATGAATTTGAACTCTACCTTGGTTGCAGATTGGTTGCCCATGTTTTCCCCTTGTTATCTTAGACATCTTACTTTTAATTGGGTGAAACAGCCATCCCTTACAGTAGTTGAAATGGTAACAGTAAAGATAATAATAAAACATTAAGAAACTTAAGACACTGTGAATATTCATTCTGGACCTTGGAAGCAAATATAATATTTGTTTAGTAATACTAATCTCATGTTGAAAGGAAATTAGAGATAAGGCTATGATTTACTAGCCATTTTTAACAATCTGCTGTCAAGTGACTAAACGAAGTCACGTGAATTCACTTAGCCCACTGAGATAAAATACTTGGATAAAATATGGTCGTAAAATGGCTTATTCTGCCTGCCGAATCGCTTATTCTGCTGGAAATTCTGCTCTGACACCTAAACTGCTCGGTACCCAAAAGTTTTTGTCGGCCTTTCAGGCCGTATGTATTTTCCTAAATATGCCAGAAGCCTGGGCCTAACCTCTGATAATAATTAGATATTTATTATGCAAAGCTTAATCACTGTGACACTTCATTACATTAGTCGAAACAGTGAATTGACAGAAAATTATTAACGTATACAGCACAACTTATGAGTTTTCATAAGTTACTAATGTTGTGCATATCACTAAAGCTACAGATTTTCCGTTATTCCGCCCGTAGAATACACGCCCCCAAAATCGCTTATTCTGCTCGAAATTCTGGAGGCAGATTTTGTCCAACCTATCACTGAGCTCATTGCGCTGAGGAAGACAGATACTGTGCTGTAGAAAGCTTTGTTGCATAAATTTTCTTTGAGATACCCTACTTTCCTAAAGACTGGGATCGAGAAAGCCGTGTGAGGGATTGTGGGATTGTTTGGGTGGACGCGATTGTTTCTCCCCAAACAATCCCACAATCGCTTGCGCGGCCACTTGGTCCCAGTCTTTTCCAAAATGAGCCATAAAAATTAATCAGATATACAAAAATTAATAATAAAGATTACTTTTTTTGCACGTAGGTCTTAAGGTAGAGATCACTCACCGTGGCACCTTGAAAAGAAAATACAGAGTGATAAATGTCACAAAACAGCCCGCTCAGAGCCTCAAGTTTCCTCTCAAACAGATGGAAACAGGACAACAACGCGAGATCACTGTAGCGAGATACTTCCAGGAGAAACATTCAAGACGATTGCTGTAAGTTGTGTGTCGCATTTTACCCACTCTTGTCAGTAGAAAGTTGTTCCGATCTTAAAACAATCCCTTCTTTCATCAGTTGATGGGTCAGTTCTTGGCCGTCAGGGACGATATACTAAAAAGCGCAGTTGAAGTTAAAGATAGTGAAAAGTCCTGGAATTTCCGAAGTCCAAAAGAGCGTATGGAACGCCATCAAGTTACTTACACCAACAAAATTTTACCAAGTTTCAATGTTGCAGTCTTCGCTCTGAATCTGTTGTGGTTCAATTTATTCTTGGTTTATTTTTTTCTCTGTTTGGAAACCAAGGATAAACTTGAACCACAGCAAATTCACTGATAATTCTATCGCATAATGTTTTGCTGACTTCTTGCTTTAGAGATTTGTTTTTTTTTTTTTTTTTTTTTTTGTAATCGTCAATCAGAAGTAAACTATTGCCCAGTCCTCAAGCCCAGTCTCTAGAACTGATAACAATCTACCTTGTTTGTGTTCACAGGTATCCTCACCTCCCTTGCCTTCAAGTTGGCCAAGAACAAAAGCACACATACCTGCCTATTGAAGTCTGTAACCTTGTCGCTGGACAGCGCTGCATAAAGAGGCTTTCTGACCAGCAAACCGCAAAGATGATCAGGGCAACTGCCAAAAAGGCCCCTGACAGAGAGCAGGAGATATTAAACTTGGTGAGTCAGTTCTCGTTTATTCTCGTTTGCATAGTGCCATGTAGCCGTACAAGTGTACGGCAATACTCCTGCCACATTCTCAACCAATGAGAAGCAAAACCCAAACCAATCGTTATCTGCCGGTAAGAATTTTCCCGCGCTTGGCAAAGTGTGATTCATAGTGTGATTGGTTCATTGTTTGCATTTGTTGTTTATGGCCAGAGTAACAGGCTTTGTTTTAGTTTTACGTCACTTGTTTGAAAATCGCTCTAGTTTTATGCCATGAAGTCTTGGTAAGACACCTTTTATCGACTGTCTTGATACAGGAAATTTTTTGCAACGTGTAACTTAAATTCAAACTGTTTTTATTTGTTTGTTTTGTGCCGCATAATTTTTTACACCACGAACTTTGCAAATCTATAGGGCTGTAATCTTGACATGGCCTGCTTAACAGGCGTTTATTTAACCGAGCGGAGCGCACGAAACACCGAACGCGAAACACGAAACGCGAGATACGAGCACGGGGCGCGAGGCGAGTGGGAGAGAGAATAACCTCCGTCTCGCCTCTTTCTCTCTCACCTGCTGCTTCACGCTCCGTGCCTGTGTCTCGTGTTTCGTGCTCGATGCCTCGTGCACCCCGCTTGGCTAACTAAACGTCTGTTATGGAGGTTATTCTTGACGCTGATCGGGGTAACACCATATTTAAACTTTTGTTTATGTACAGGTTAGGAAAGCTGACTTCACCAACGATCCCTACGTTAGTGACTTCGGGATTTCAATCAGCGACAAAATGGTTGAGCTGCAAGGCCGCGTGCTTGAAGCACCTAAACTGCAGTATGGCGGAAGGGTACGGTTATCAACATTTTGATGTCTTGAGACCTTTTATCGTGCTGGGCTTAGAGAGAAAGGGAGACACTAGTTCGGCAAAACTTTGAGATGCCGAAATATGTAGCATCAGTGGAGTCCAGTAATAATGATCAAGTTTTGTTCACGAAGTGTATGCTACTGCACTCAGAATATTTATTATTTTCTGTTACTGTGGATAGCAAGTATGAAAATAGATTTTGACCGGTTAAGAATTGACCAAAACTTATTCTTGTTATGGGACTTCGTTTTGAAGAATCCTTCCCCCCCCCCCTCGGCTCAAATTATGTTGGTTTCTTCTCTTCGCTCAAATACTCTTGATATCTTTCTCTGATATTTGAAGAGGCACAAGTTTCCTGTACGAGAATTAAGTTGAAGCAGACGCAATTCCTACAAGATCTACACACAATTCCTCACTCGTCCCAGTCTCCTTGTAGTATCTGGTGGGGGGATTTTTCGCTTCACTGGAGGTGGATAGTGGCAGGTAGTTACCTCGCTTGGCAGTGTCTCCACTTCAAGGAATAATTGTTAACCACATCTATACGTAGCTTTAGGGACTGATTACATGGCGAATTTCAGCCCGTTTTGAAATTTCTCATCATCCCCGGGCTCAAATTTTGTTACCATTAAATTACGAATCTCAGCCCGGGTTAAAATTTCATCCTGGGCGTTAGGCCGTACCACCCGTCCCACCTCGCAAACCAACCCCCCACCCCCACCCCACTGTGCCTCTTCAGTCTACGAGGCCCAGTTCCTTCTCGGCTCTTCCAATTTGCAGAAAATCAAATGGCGTCAAAAACACCATCACTGCACATGCGCAAACTCACTTTCCAGCCCGGGTTGAAATTTGAATGCGATTACTTGAGATTCTTCAGCCCTTCCGCCTTGGCTGAAATTCTCTTCATGTAATTGCAAACGTCTTTTTAAGATGATTTGTTCTGGAAGCCGATCTGAAATCTCAGCCCAGTTAACCGCGCTAAAATCCGCCATGTAATCAGGCCCTTAGTAGCTAATCAGAGCATGCGAAAAACGATCTTATGATTTTGTCTATTTGTACATGCAAGGTGTTTGTCATGACCATGGTTTGAATGATAGCTGAGCTGAATTAATCTTTTGTCTCACGATTGAGTCGCAAAGATGTGGATCGCGACGTTTCGACCGTTATACTGCTGGTCTTCATCAGACAGTGGTTAACATGAGTAGCATTCCGGATGGTGGTGATTGGTGCGTTTCGATCGATGACCTCCACCACGAAACGGTCTGAAACGTCGCGATCCACATCTAAATGTTTCAATCGTTAGACAAACGATTAACTAAGCTATATTGCACACTAATGTTGTGCATCTTTAATTATTCTTCAGGACAAGCCAAAGATATTTCCCAGATATGGTAAGATAAAAATTGCAAGTTTCGTTGAAACATTTAACTGATTATGACCAAAAACGTGTATAGTTACAATGACAGCTGTTGCATAGCATTTGCCTGTAGACTTCTTCCTGGTGTATGGCATATCTCCGCGCCAAATACACTTTGGTGTGTTAGCAGATGGCCAAGCGCGATTGCTATTTTGTGGACGAGCGTCAACAAGAACGCCACAAACTACAAGGCTTTGAGGAGGAAAACCTTGGCTTTTGTCCTTTATAAGTTGTGGTAAAGTAGTTTTCTTGTCGTCGCTGGGTTAATTTGTCTAAGTCCTTATACTTATTCATGCATTGTTTGTACATGAAATTTAGGGCCGCTACGCTGTGCGCTGTGTGCCGTGCTGTGTGCTGTGCGCTGTGTGCGCTGTGTGCCGATTTTCGGTGTTACGTACAACTTCGTCACTTGCAGAAAACCAAATACATCTTTCGTTTATTCAGCTTTCTTAAAGTACAGATGTATACCATCACACGTTACTCTCGGTGCGAACATATCATTTGTCGATATTCAGATCCTGGCAGTTTGCCCGACGTTTGTCACGTGGACCTAGTCTGGGGCCATTAAACCAGCTCCCACGAGTCTCCTGTAGCTCAGGTGGTGCAGCGTCCGAACTGGTAATCGAAAGGTCATAGGTTCGATGAATTCCCGTTGGGAAAAATTGAAGTTTCTTTTTCCTTGTATGCCTTTGTTAATCGCAGAGAAATATATTGACTTGGTATTGTCTATGGGAGCCTTATCAAGCTCTTTTATTTTATTTTTCAGGTACCTGGGACATGCGAGGGAAACAGCTCTTCCACGGCATTGAAATAAAGACCTGGGCTATCGCCTGCTTCGTGAATCCCCAAGATTGCAATGACAGAGCTCTGAAGAACTTCGCCCAACAACTAATGAAGATTAGTGGTGAGACAGGAATGCCGATCCGGTCTGAGCCTTGCTTCTGTCGATACGCCAAGAGGGCGGAAGATGTAAGTTACTGACGCCAAATTTGCGTCAAGTTTCGATTGATTGATTGATTGGTTGACAAGCACGCATAAATATTGCGTGCCTTATCGAACCATCCAGCTCTTTATTGCCGAGAATCTTTGTGCGCACAAAAGGTGTTTTGCTTGTCACTTCACTCTGTCTTCTTCCTATTCTACTGGTCGTCATTTTTTTTTTCAAACTCCATTTGTCTCACCAGGTTGAGCCGATGTTCAAGCACTTGATGTCTACATTCAGTACCTTACAGCTTATCATTCTTGTACTGCCGGGCAAAACTCCAGTTTATGGTACGTAAAATGTAACCTGTACTATTTCTTCAGTCAGTCAGTCCATCAAAGAGTTGGTGTAAAAACTAACGAAACCATTTTGAGCCACTGAATAGGCCTTATACGTATCCTCCGTCATAAGCTGAAACTAGCTTTGCACGCGAGGTTTAAACTGGGGAGTCTTTTCATATGTAAATGTATCCCTCCCGCAAGAGTCTCCTCTTCGTGCTGGATCCAGTTCAATACAGAGAATACGAATATTGATATATACCACACAAGTAAATAGTGCTTTTCGCGCGCTCTGATTGGTTAACTTGGAGGTGATTAGCAAGAACTATTCACCTCCGAGCGGCCGGCTCGGGAGATTTTACAATTTCCAACCGCTCGTCGGTATATTGTCACACATAAAGTAATGTTTTGGTCCGCTAATTATTCAGCTTGTGTGGTATATACTAAATCAATTATTCACCTCAGTGTCGGTGAAAGTAAATATCCACCATTATTCACCTCCACTTCGGTGAATAATTGTTAACTTTGATAGCTGGTGATAGCCAATCAGATTCGGGAATTTTGCTATAGTTACATTGATCTAGGTATCGCAACTACTGTAAGGTTTGTACAATCTAAAAGTATAGCAGACTTCGAAACACTCGTGGAAAGGGCGATGCAATTCATCAGAATATTTCTTATTTTTACTTTTTCAAAGTAAAACGGCATGGGGGAATAGGGGAAGGGCAGTGAGTGGTGATAATTGGAGCATCTTCTTGGATTGGCCAGCAACGGATTTTATTGAGGCTAATGTTTTGGTGTGTCATTTGCATTGTTTTCACAGCGGAAGTGAAGCGAGTGGGTGACACAGCTCTCGGTATCGCGACACAGTGCGTGCAAGCAAAAAATGTGACCAAATGTCAACCACAAACTCTGTCCAACTTGTGCCTGAAGATAAACGCCAAGCTCGGAGGAATAAACAGCATTCTGGCTCCTGATGTGCGGTATGCTACACTTTGAACAGCATCGGTTGGTCGGGATAATTATAAAGATAATTAATCGATTGATTGATTAAGTTTTTATATATTTGCTTTTTATTTAATTGATTTGAGTGGACCGCAAATTGGTCCGAAATCATACGCGTAATGCCAAATTTTGCGCTGTTTTCAAAATGGGTCAGTAGGTTCAAATCGAACTCGCGCAAAGTTTGATATCACGCGTATGATTTCGAACCAATTTGCACTCCACTCAGTTCACTTACCACTATTAATAAACCAATCGATTTGTTGATCGAGTTTATTTATTTATTTATTTATTTATTTAATGCCAGCTTACCTGTGTTCCGTGAGCCAGTGATATTTCTGGGAGCTGACGTGTCTCTTCCAGCGGCTGGAGATGAGAAGCGACCGTCAATCGCTGCTGTAAGTTAACTTGTTGTTTTGTTATTTTGTTTCTCATTTTTTCTATAACACTAGTCTTCTTGTTGCTGTGATGGGGAACTTTTACGTCTTCACACAGCGCTCTGAAGAACGCTAGTCGGTTACGTATGAGGCTTTTACGGCGAGCGGGAAAACTTCAAACCGGTTGCAAACACGGAAAACAGGAAATCGATGGCAAGCGCGGGAAACCATAAAACCGGTAGCAAACTCGGAAAGAAGTTGATGGCAAACGCGAAAAATATAAAACCGGTTACAAAATCGATAAACAAGAAGTTGATGACGCCACGAGAAAATGTAAAACTGGTAGCAAACTCGGAAAACAAGAAGTCCATGGCATGCGTGGGGAAATATAAAACTGGTAGCAAACTCGGAAAACAAGAAGTCCATGTAAAACCCGTATCAAACTCGGAATTTGGGAAAACGAAAGACTACCAGCATGCGTCGGAAGGCATGAAACCTTCGGAAAGAGCGGGAAAACAGGAAACTGATAGCAAGAAGAGGAAACTGGTATCAAGAGGTGTAAAACATGAGACTACCAGAAAGGGCGGGGAAATGTAAAACCGCTTTCAAGTGCGGAAATACATCAGACCAATGGTAAAGCTGGAATAATGACACTGGTGCCTAGGGCGAGAAGCTATGCAACCGGTGTCAAGTGTGGAAGCTGGTGTGCCAATTGGTATCCAGCGCGGGAAAACTAATAACCCTTATGCGACACGGGAAGATGCGCCACACATGTTAAACTGGGGAAAATGCGCGAAGCTGGCTCGAAGATAACGATCGTGGTTATGATCGTGTAGGGCAGGCTTCGTAGCGTTTTTAGCCAACGGTAAAGAGTTTATCCAACGCAGTTCCGATGCATAAATGACGCTTTGGTTTGGTTTGTTAGGTTGTTGGAAGTATGGACGCCCACCCCAGTCGATACTGTGCCTCGGTGCGCGTACAGACACATCGACAGGTACGAATGAAACAACCTTTCTTTATTATGTGTCGAATGTGTATTAAAAAGAACATTGATGTGAAATATGATCGTAGTAATACCAATAATAGGTAACCTTTGGATACCGTCCTTCAGTAGCATTGTCATTACATTGTCAAGGTTCAAGTGAGGCCTGTAACTACTGTCTTGTTAACATTAAAAATTCGAGCTTTCGCCGATCATCGTCGTCATCATCATCCCTGGTGATGCCGAGGATCGGCGAAAGGTCGGAGTTTTAATTTCAACAAGACAATAGTTAGGCCTCACTTGAAACTAGACTGTAGGCCGGGCTGCAACGATACATTTTCTCACGATACGATACGTATCTCGATACAAGTGCCACGATACGATACACGCTACGATACATTATTGCATGTGACACGTGACCAACTAATCTTACTAACTTATTGGAAACATGCAAAGGTTTGTCCACCATCTTGAATATAATAATACATGACACGCGAATGCGATGCAAAAAGGATAGATTTTGCTTCTCCGTTTTCTTAATAAATCGCTATTCAATGGCTAAAATGTAGTAATTTTTCACTGTTTATGTAGAACATTTTATTGTATCTTAATACCGTGATATGCTGTTTCAAATATCGATATTCGTATCGTGATAAGGAATATTGCGGTGTACCGGTGTATCGTTCCAGCCCTCACTACGAGTGCGCGATTGCTTACGAATACGAATTCTCAACATTAGTTCTTATGCTTCAGATGATCGCTTGTGACGTCGCTCGTTAATGTCAACAATCTCCTTATTTGCTGGTGAGGATTCAGGGAAAGTGGCTGGTTTGAAAATTGAAGGACGTCAGCCGTACTCGACCTCATGGTCGTGCTCAAATCTTAAGGTTCCTGTATGTTTGCGTGTTTTCCTCAGGAAGTAATCGCCGAGCTAGCAGCCATGGTGCGTGAACTGTTGATTCAGTTCTATCGTTCAACGAGACACAAACCACAGCGGATTATTTTCTACCGTGATGGAGTCCGTGAAGGCCAGTTTAGACAGGTGTGTCTCATATCCCAAAAATGCTTAATTCCCCTTCATCGCGCCCACTTCCCCCTCCTCCACGCCCATTAAAACTGAGAGAAAAATCCGTCCGTCGAACGTGACAAAGTGCTTTGCTTGCAAGCACGTTTACAATGACTTACCGCGGCTCAAATCAGTTTATGACGTCAGATCAGGAATAGACCCTCACCCCTACTAGCTCGGTCGTGTAACAGATAGTGGCTAAATTTCGTAACTTTTACAGCCTATAAAAAGTCAAGATTTGGTTTAAAAAGGCGCAATGCGTTTCCAACAGGTGAAATAACAATAATAATAATAACAACTTTATTTAAGTCTCAAATCTTTCTAGCTGAGCACAGATGCTCTACTAATTGGGGAGACTAAATCAAATGAACGCTAAATCAAATCAAATCAAATGTTGGTTTTTGGCGAGAGGAGAAAACCGGAGTACCCGGAGGAAAACCTCTCGGAGCAGAGTAGAGAAGCAACAAACTCAGCCCACTTATGACGCCGAGTCCGGGAATCGAACCTGGGACACATTGGTGGAAGGCGAGCGCTCTCACCACTGCGCCAACCCTGCTCCCCACAAGATTTGTTTTGGCGAAAAAAAAAATTGGGGGGGGGGGGGGGTTAGGTGCACTTTAAGCAATACTACCGGACAATGGAACAACTGCACCATATTAAAGTCTTCTCTGGCGGTAAAATGTTCTTATCTTTCAAACTAGTGGTAATTAAAACAAATTGTGCGCATTTGCGGAAGCAGTTTTTCGAGGTGAAACGAAATCTCTCTAACTGTGCGAATTTTTCGTTTTTGTCTGTTTGTTTTTTGTCGATTCCAGGTTCTGTGCCATGAACTGAAAGCGATCCGGGAAGCTTGCATCAAACTGGAGGTTGGGTACCAGCCGGGTATCACATTTATTGTGGTGCAAAAGAGACATCACACCCGATTTTTCTGCCAAGAGGAGAGAGACAAGGTATGCTTGTATTCTGAACAAGTCTGGAGAATGCGGGGCGGGCGATTTAACATCGTTTGCTTTCAGTCTCCCTTAAACTGTTTTATTTGACCGAACTTTCGATAAAGAGAAACTGTTGAAACTAAACTTTCTCTAATTTAATTTTCCGCCCTTACTGCTGGCTGATTTCGCCACTGGCATCTGTTAAAAACACCCTTCAACTGTTTTATTTGACTTAACTTTCGCTAGAGGTAAACGGTTTTTCGTTATTATTTTTTGGTTTTTAATTCCATCACTGATACAAAACCATCGATTACCAGCATAGAGTACATAGGTAGATAGCTAGGTAGGTAACTTTATTTTAATTCGGGTTGACCAAGACAGCCACACAATTGCTGTAGAACCATGATTAACTTATTTAATCAAATTGTAGTCAGCAATGCCACTGATATTTTTATCTCGTATATATCCTGCCTTTAAAATTCATATGATCCATTTTCTCCCTAAACCTTGTTATTCGCTGTCAAATGTTATAGTTGATGCATGACTTTTCTTTCGTCGTGTTCCGATATGTCTGCTTTTTTGTGTTTTCCAGTGTGGCCAAAGCGGTAATGTTCCCCCCGGAACAACTGTTGATGTCGGCATAACACATCCAACCGAGTTTGATTTTTATCTCTGCAGTCATGCAGGAATCCAGGTAGGCAAAGAGTCACAAAATCTTGCCATAGGACTTTGTGAACTTGCAATTCGAGCCTCACTGATCCTTACGACGCAACGCCCCTGCCCGAAAAAAAAAACGTTGCGTGACAACCCAGTAGAGGGCTGCAGTGGGGACTACTTGTTTAACATCTTTTGTGTTGTTTTTCAGGGAACAAGCCGACCATCCCATTATCATGTACTGTGGGATGACAATAACTTCAAAGCTGACGAGATTCAGGCCCTGACATACCAGCTCTGTCATACCTATGTCCGGTGCACGCGCGCTGTGTCTATACCAGCCCCTGCTTATTATGCGCATTTGGTGGCGTTCAGGGCAAGGTTCCATTTGACCGAGAGAGAACGAGAAAAGTAAGGGACTGGACATTGGTTGTGAGTCAGTCAGTCAGCTAACTAGGTCGTTAGTTGTTTACTTAAGTACTAGACTTCGAGCAGTGTTGTAAGTGCTGTAACGCGTATGGAATCTAGCAGCAAGCGAAGCCGCGTGGAACGATGGCGCGGAGAGTGGGAAGGAGACTGCAGAGGGTCTTTTGATTTTCTGGTTTGACGCCTCATTGATTGACTGTTCAGGCGTGGTCTGAATTCAGTCTCTTTCCTTGGGTCTTCATTCCTTACTGCGCGCGCTTGAAGGAAAGGGCGACTTTCGAAAGATCCGTTTGATTTACGATTCTGATTGGTTTCTCAAACAATAGAAATGGCCGGAAATAAAACGCTGTCGCTGAACCCTAAGCGTGCGCAATTTAACCGGTCCAATATTTTTCGAACTTTTAATTTGGATCACATCTTTCCAGAGTCGCTTGCTCTCCGATCGCTGGACAAGGGGAGAGAAGACACTGGGTACGAGATTGGGTCGGAATTTGGAACTGGGTTATCACAGAATTGACAAGATCAATTCAAACTTTCCTCTGCGGAAATGTTTTGAAACAACATCCTGCTGAGTTAGCTCTTCGACTTTCAAGTCGACTCATTACTCGCCATCTATTCTCGAACTATGCTTCGTAGAGGAACGACTGCAGGCAGACGAGTTTCGTGTTCCTGATGACGGTAGAGTGATGAGTTCTTGGACAACTTGACTTGTCCCAATCCCTCATCCTCTCTTCCAATTTGCATAAATTACCTTCCGTTAGAGCGAATGATCTGAAGAAATAAGTAAGACTCCTCCTTCTTACAAAGAACACAGCAGTGAGGATAAAGTAAATACTTATTTTATCCCCTTTTTTATTTCGTTCTAGCACCGAGAGCGGCTCCTCCGGCAGCGGGGGTCAAGGAGATGACAGAAGTCCGCAGATTTTAGCCAAAGCCGTTCAAGTCCACCCTGACATGCTCAAATGCATGTACTTTGCCTGAGGACACATTGTTTGATACAAAATAAATACTTACTTATTTAGGCATAACATTTTTTTTGCGTGTGTGTGTTATTTTCTCGTAACATTATTTTAACCATGAGTTCTAAGAGCCTTGTTTTTGACCTAAACTTCAGATTTTTAAATGTAGAAACTAGGAAAACGAAGAAAATGTAATTTATACCTGCAATTACTTGGCGCTCCGAAAGTATTGTCCACGGGAGGCTTTTAATGCATCGTTATCAGATGAGGATGCATATCAAATTTAGACTCCTTTTAAACTCACAATTATTTAGAACAAAACCATTGTCAAAATCGAATACTTCATTAGCGAATACACAGTACGTACATAGTATTTTTTAACCGCGATTACGCTTAACTCAGTTATTGATTCAGTTGTTTTGCGGAACAACAGCCCTTATTTTCGTCTTCCATAATAGCGGCAATTGACCTCAGCTACCTTATTTCTCGTGCAAATTTAAGCTTTCGTCATCTATGCCCCGCACGAATTTCAATATTTAAAACTTAATGAAAATGTGGTAGCTATAGTCAAATGATACATAAAAATAGCTTGTTACTGAGTTGAGCCTAATCGTCTTTCATAGAATAGACAATTGATTTTATGGATCAGTATTATTTTGCAAGCTCTTACCCATGGAAAGTTTGTTTTGGTAGTTGGAGGCCTCAACTGTGATCTGCTTACGAGCTCCTATGAATCGAAAGCGCTAAATGACTTGTGTAGCAGCTTAAATATGAAGCAACTTATAACAGAGCCTACAAGAGTAACTGCAACATCCGAGACTCTGATTGATGTCATCATGACTTCCAACTCAGCCCTTGTTACTGATAGTGGAGTGGTTGAAACACTCATTAGCGACCATTATCTGGTATATGTGGTACTGAATCTCAAGGCGCCGAAACCACTGCCTACTTATGTTATATCTAGAAGTTATAAAAACTACGACTCTGAGAGCTTTGTGAATGATCTCCCCCAAGTCCCATGGTATGAAAATGCTTTGATCGATGATGCTGGTGAGAAAGTAGAACATTTTAATGAAAATTTTTTGGAAGTCCTGGAACGTCATGCGCCTGTCAGGAAAAGGAAAGTCAGAAATCGGCAATGTCCATTTCTAGATCAAGAGATCAAGAAGTTGATGGATGAGAGAGAACAAGTACACAAAGTTGCTTGTGAGTCGGGCGCTGCTATAGACTGGGAGCATTACCGTTGGTGTCGTAATGAGGTTAAGAGAAGACTGTGATGCTGAGAGGAACTATGTTCAAAAGGAGATCAATGACAATCAGAGTAGCAGTGCCATGTGGAAGGTGATACGAAACTGTATCCCGACGAAAGAGAAATCGAGACCGGTTTATTTAAGGGATGTGACGGAACCGGCCAACGAGTTCAACGAGTTCTTTACTTCTGTGGGAGCGAGAGCTGCAGCTGAATCTAAGAGGCTTGCTTCAGTTAACGCTTGAATCTAATGAATCTAAGAGGCTTGCCTCAGTTAACGCTCTTCCAGCGTATAAGGCTCCCTCAGCTAAGACCATATTCCAACTAGAGGAATTCCGATTCCGCGCAGTCACTACCTTTGAAGTACCCAGGATCATCGTGTCTTTTCCTTCAAACAGGGCACCAGGAATGGATAAGGTACACATGAGTGTGATCAAAGATGCCCTACCGGTTATACTTCCAGTTCTTACAGAGCTTATAAACAGATCACTTTTAACGTCAGTTTTTCCATCTGCTTGGAAAGAGTCCGTGGTAATACCAATATTAAAGGAAGGGGATCATGAAATTGCTAATAACAACCGGCCAGTATCTCTGCTACCCGCTCTGTCTAAGATCTGTGAACGAGCAGCTCTCAATCAGTTAACAGAGTATACAACACGTCAGAACTGTTTAACTGAACATCAAAATGGAAACAAACGTCGCGAAACGTCAAAACGCGAAACGTCGCAATCCACATCTAAATGTTTCAATCGTGAGACAAACGATTAACTAAGCTATATTGCATTCTAATGTTGTGCATCTTTAATTATTCTTCAGGACAAGCCAAAGATATTTCCCAGATATGGTCAGATAAAAAATTGCAAGTTTCGTTGAAACATTCAACCGATAACGAACAAAAACGTGTATAGTTACAATGAAAGCTGTTGCATAGCATTTACCTGTATACTTCTTCCTGGTGTATGGCATATCTTAGCGCCAAATACACTTTAATGTGTTAGCAGATGGCCAAGTGCGATTGCTATTTTGTGGACGAGCATCAACAAGAACGTCACAAACTACAAGGCTTTGAAGAGGATGGATTGGCTTTTGTCCTTTATAAGTTGTGGTAAAGTAGTTTTCTTGTCGTCGCTGGGTTAATTTGTCTAAGTCCTTATACTTATTCATGCACTGTTTGTACATGAAATTTAGGGCCACTACGCTGTGTGCTGTGTGCACCAGTTTTTGAACACGACATACAATGCCGATTTCGGTGTTACGAACAACTTCGTCACTAGCAGAAAACCAAATATATCTTTCGTTTATTCAGCTTTCTTAAGTACAGATGTATACCATCACACGTACTCTCGGTGCGAACATACCATTTGTCGATATTCAGATCCTGGCAGTTTGCCCGACGTTTGTCACATGGACCTAGTCTGGGGCCATTAAACCAGCTCCCACGAGTCTCCTGTAGCTCAGGTGGTGCAGCGTCCGAACTGGTAATCGAAAGGTCATAGGTTCGATGAATTCCCGTTGGGAAAAATTGAAGTTTCTTTTTCCTTGTATGCCTTTGTTAATCGCAGAGAAATATATTGACTTAGTATTGTCTATGGGAGCCTTATCAAGCTCTTTTATTTTATTTTTCAGGTACCTGGGACATGCGAGGGAAACAGCTCTTCCACGGCATTGAAATAAAGACCTGGGCTATCGCCTGCTTCGTGAATCCCCAAGATTGCAATGACAGAGCTTTGAAGAACTTCGCCCAACAACTAATGAAGATTAGTGGTGAGACAGAAATGCCGATCCGGTCTGAGCCTTGCTTCTGTCGATACGCCAAGAGGGCGGAAGATGTAAGCTACTGACGCCAAATTTGCGTCAAGTTTCGATTGATTGATTGATTGATTGATTGATTGGTTGGTTGGTTGACAAGCTTGCATAAATATTGCGTGCCTTATCGAACCAGTCAGCTCTTTATTGCCGAGAATCTTTGTGTGCACAAAAGGTGTTTTGCTTGTCACTTCACTCTGTCTTTTTCCTATTCTGTTGGTCGTCATTTTTGTTCAAACTCCATTTGTCTCACCAGGTTGAGCCGATGTTCAAACACTTGATGACTACATTCAGTACCTTACAGCTTATCATTCTTGTACTGCCGGGCAAAACTCCAGTTTATGGTACGTAAAATGTAACCTGTACTATTTCTTCAGTCAGTCAGTCCTTCAAAGAGTTGGTGTTAAAAACTAACGAAACCATTTTAAGCCACCTTAATAGGCCTTATACGTATCCTCCGTCATAAGCTGGAACTAGCTTGCACACGAGGTTTAAACTGGGGAGTCTTTTCATATGTAAATGTATCCCTCTCGCAAGAGTCTCCTCTTCGTGCTAGATCCAGTTCAATACAGAGAATACGAATAACATGTTTTATTATATACCACACGAGTGAATAGTGCTTTTCGCGCGCTCTGATTGGTTAACTCGGAGGTGATTAGCAAGAACTATTCACCTCCGAGCGGCCGGCTCGGGAGATTTTACAATTTCCGACCGCTTGTCGGAATATTGTCACACATAAAGTAATGTTTTGGTCCACTAATTATTCAGCTTGTGTTGTATATACTAAAACAATTATTCACCTTAGTGTCGGTGAAAGTAAATATCCACCACTATTCACCTCCACGTCGGTGAATAATTGTTAGCTATGATAGCTGGTGATAGCCAATCAGATTCGGGGATTTTGTTATAGTTACATTGATTTAGGTGTCGGAACTACTGTAAGGTCTGTACAATCTAAAAGTATAGCAGACTTGGAAACACTCGTGGAAAGGTCGATGCAATTCATCAGAATATTTCTTATTTTTACTTTTTCAAAGTAAAACGGCGTGGGGGAATAGGGAAGGGCATTGTGTGGTGATAATTCTAGCATCTTCTTAAATTGGTCAGAAACGGATTTTATTGAGGCTAAATTTTTGGTGTCTCTTTTGCATTGTTTTCGCAGCGGAAGTGAAGCGAGTGGGTGACACAGCTCTCGGTATCGCGACACAGTGCGTGCAAGCAAAGAATGTCACCAAATGTCAACCACAAACTCTGTCCAACTTGTGCCTGAAGATAAACGCCAAGCTCGGGGGAATAAACAGCATTCTGGCTCCTGATGTGCGGTATGCTACACTTTGAAGAGCGTGGGTTGGTTGGGATAATTAATTAATTACAGGGCTCCACACTTCTAACACTCACCCGCTTTCCGTTGGAGAGTAAATTTACGTCTTGGAGAGTTAAAAAACGAAAGTGAACCAGAATATTCACTCGAACTGGAAAGTAAACTTTCGGCTATGATGGAAAGCAGATTTACAAAATATTATGAAAGGTGTTCGTCATCGTGGTTTGAAATGATAGCTGAGTTAATCTTTTGTCTCACGATTGAGTCGCAAAGATGTGGATCGCGACGTTTCGACCGCTATACTGCTGGTCTTCATCAGGCGATGGTGTCGACTGGCTGCGTGTGAGTATAAGAAGCACCGTGGCTGGTGGTGATTGGTGCGTTTCGATCCACGCTTAGGCTGTTATTGATTGGAGGATTTCGATTCTTGTCGTTCAGACTAGAAATTGTTCCCTCAGCGGTCCGCTTTGGTACTGATCGGCTGTTGTGGTGTTTGATCGTGGGCATCCACGCTTCAGGAATTTCAATTCCACTGTGCCTGCTGATGTTGTTAGGGTGAAGTCTTATGTGAATAGACTCTTTAACCTTACGGGTGTACCAATGTGGGTCTCGGTCAATAAACTTACCTTCGTCCCAGAGCGAATAATGCCCGGTCACGTTGCTATGTTCTGAAACGGCGGAGGATTGGGTTCGAGCAAGCCGTATGTCTCTATCGTGTTCCTTAATCCGTTCATGTATAGATCTTCCCGTCTCTCCAATATAAACCTTACCACATTCGCAGGGAATCTTGTAGACTACTCCGTCTTGTTTTACTGGATCGACAATGTCCTTAGGTCGCACTAGGTGTGATCTAAGAGTTGTGTCAGATCTGAAAACAGTCCGTATGCCTTGTTGTTGTAGGCAACGGCGAAGAGCCTCCGATGTGCCTTTGACGTATGGCAGAACCACAGTAGATTTAATTTCGGGTTCAGGTTCTTTAGTGGTTGTTCGTCCCTTCGTTTTCGTAAGAATTTTTACAAACGAAAACGGATAACCGTTGGAAACAAGGACCGATGAGAGGTGTTTCTTTTCATAGCGGTCGAAACGTCGCGATCCACATCTTTGTGACTCAATCGTGAGACAAAAGATTAACTCAGCTATCAGATTTACAAAATGTTTGCAATTGAAATGAGAAAACAACTCTCAGACATTGATTTCCTTCTTGAGAAGGATAAATTTCACGATGAATTCTCGCATTTTCCACCATGAATTATTGAAGGATCTAAAAAACTTCCAAGGAGGTCTGGGCGCAGCAATAATTTACACGTAGTAAGCGAGTGCGACATAATGGAGATACGTAGCAGTAAAGAACGAGTCTATTTTGGTTCGGTTTTACAGACAAACAAAGAATACTATCAGTGTGACATGGTAAGGAGAACATTGTGGTTAGCGACTATGATACTGTAATCCATTTTGGAAGGTAAATTTTGAAATCTGTGGAAAGTGGTGTCAAAAGTTAGTGTTGAGCCCTGAAATAATACTAGATTTCAAAAAAGGGTGTAATAAAGTGGTTATTGCAGTTCATGTCTTGCAATTTTGGTCTAAAATCATACTAACTTGTGATTTTAAATCAAACTGGCGCAAAATTTTGAAATCACGCCTATGATTTCAGACCAAATTGCACTCCACCCAGTTCAATTACCACGATTATTAATCAACTAAAAATAATTCCATTGAATAAATAAGTAAATTAATTAATTAATTAATTAATTAATCCATTCATTCATTTGTTTATTTATTTATTGGTAGCTTGCCTGTGTTTCGTGAGCCAGTGATATTTCTGGGAGCTGACGTGACTCATCCAGCAGCTGGAGATGAGAAGCGACCGTCAATCGCTGCTGTAAGTTGACTTGTTGTTTTATTATTTCGTTTTTCCTATTTTATATAACACTAGTCTTCTTGTTGCTGTGATGGGGAACTTCTAAGTCTTCACACAGTGCTCTGAAGAGCGCCAGTCAGTTACGTATGAGGCTTTTACGACGAGCGGGAAAACTTCAAAGCGGTTGCAAACACTGAAAAGAGGAAATCGATGGCAAGCGCAGGAAACTATAAAACCGGTAGCAAACTCGGAAAAACGTCGATGGCAAACGCGGAAAAAATATAAAACTGGTAGCAAACTCGAAAAACAAGAAGTCGATGGCACGCGCGAGAAAATATACAGCTGGTAGCAAACTCGGAAAACACGAACTCGATGGCACGCGCGGGGAAATATAAAACCGTTATCAAACTCGGAAAACAAGAAGTGCATGTAAAACCCGTAACAAACTCGGAATTTGGGAAAACGAAGGACTCCCAGCATGTGTCGGAAGGCATGAAACCGTCGGAAAAGGGGGGAAAACTTGAAACCGGTTGTGAGCGCGGGAAAACAGGAAACCGATAACAAGAACAGGAAACTGGTATTAAGAGGTGTAAAACATGAAACCGTCAGAAAGGGCGGGAAAATGTAAAACCGCTTTCAAGTGCGGAAATACATACCAATGGAAAAGTTGGAATAGTGACAATGGTTCCTAGGGCGAGAAGCTATGCAACCGATGTCAAGTGTGGAAGCTGGTGTGCCAACTGGTATCCAGCGCGGGAAAACTAACAACCCTTATGCGGCACGGGAAGATGTGCAACACGTGTTATGCTCGGGAAAATGCGCGAAGCAGGCTCGAAGATAAAGGAGTTTTTTTGATCGTGTAGGGCAGTCTACGTAGCGTTTTGAGGCAACGGTCAAGAGTTTGATATGAAGAAATTATCCTCGCAGTTGTGAACACAATTTATGCTATTGCGTAAAGAAGCCTGAAAAAATTTCAGGACTTCAACGGGGTTTGAACCCGTGACCTCGCGATACCAATGCGATGTGGGTTATCCAACGCAGTTCCGATGCAAAAATAACGCTTTGGTTTGGTTTGTTAGGTTGTTGGAAGTATGGATGCCCACCCCAGTCGATACTGTGCCTCGATGCGCGTACAGACACATCGACAGGTACGAATGAAACAACCTTGCTTTATTATGTGTCGAGGGTCTATTAAAAAGAACATTGACGTGAAATATGATCATATGATTGCGACTAGGAATTTTAGCAATAACAACAAATAGGTAACCTTTGGATGTTGTCCTTCAGTAGCATTGTCATTAAATTGTAAGCGTTGCCCTGACTTCGAGTGCGAGATTGAGTACGAATACGAATTTTCAATTCCAGTTCTTATGCTTCAGATGATCGCTTGTGACATCGCTCGTTTTGTCCACAATCTCCGTATTTGCTGGTGATCAGTAAGGAAGGATCATGGTTATCGGAAGGTGGCTGGTTTGAAATTTGAAAGACGTCAGCCGAACTCGATCTCGTGCTCGTACTCAAATCTTAACGTCCCTAATAGTGTGTTAGATATGGATTGCACTTTCATAAAGAAAAACACTTCCTGAATTTTGAGTTAAGCTTTTAAACATCTTCTAAACTCCTTGAGGTTTTAGTTACATGTGGATTTAAGTTTCCTTTTTGTTTGCGCCTCTTTTCCCTCAGGAAATCATCGCCGACCTAGCAGCGATGGTGCGTGAACTGTTGATTTAGTTCTATCGTTCAACGAGACACAAACCACAGCGGATTATTTTCTACCGTGATGGAGTCAGTGAAGGCCAGTTTAGACAGGTGTGTCTCATATCCCAAGAATGCTTAATTCCCCTTCATCGCGCCCCCTTCCCCCTCCTCCACGCCCACTAAAACTGAGAGAAAAATCCGTCCGTCGAACGTGACAAAGTGCTTTGCTTGCAAGCACGTTTACAATGACTTACCGCGGCTCAAATCAGCTTATGACGTCAGATCAGGAATAGACCCTCACCCCTACTAGCTCGGTCGTGTAACAGATAGTGGCTAAATTTCGTAACTTTTACAGCCTATAAAAAGTCAAGATTTGGTTTAAAAAGGCGCAATGCGTTTCGAACAGATAAAAAGATTTGTTTTGGCGAAAACAAAATTATTTGGGGGTTAGGTGCACTTTAAGCAATACTACCGGACAATGGAACAACTGCACCATATTAAAGTCTTCTCTGGCGGTAAAATGTTCTTATCTTTCAAACTAGTGGTAATTGAAACAAATTGTGCGCATTTGCGGAAGTAGTTTTTTCGAGGTGAAACGAAATCTCTCTCACGGTGCGAATTTTTCGTTTTTGTCTGTTTGTTTTTTTCTCGGTCCCAGGTTCTGTGCCATGAACTGAAAGCGATTCGGGAAACTTGCATCAAACTGGAGGTTGGGTACCAGCCGGGTATTACATTTATTGTGGTGCAAAAGAGGCATCACACCCGATTTTTCTGCCAAGAGGAGAGAGACAAGGTATGCTTGTATTCTGAACAAGTCTGGAGAATGCGGGGCGGGCGATTTAACATCGTTTGCTTTCAGTCTCCCTTCAACTGTTTTATTTGACTGAACTTTCGTTAAAGAGAAACTGTTGAAACTAAACTTTCTCTAATTTGATTTTCCGCCCTTACCGCTGGCTGATTTCGCCACTGGCATCTGTTAAAAACACCCTTCAACTGTTTTATTTGACTTAACTTTCGCTAGAGGTAAACGGTTTTTCGTTATTATTTTTTGTTTTTTAATTCCATCACTGATACAAAACCATCGATTACCAGCATAGAGTACATAGGTAGGTAGCTAGGTAGGTAACTTTATTTTAATTCGGGTTGACCAAGACAGCCACACAATTGCTGTAGAACCATAATTAACTTATTCAATCAAATTGTAGTCAGCAATGCCACTGGTATTTTTATCTCGTATATATCCTGCCTTTAAAATTCATAGGATCCATTTTCTCCCTAAACCTTGTTATTCGCTGTCAAATGTTATAGTTGATGCATGACTTTTCTTTCGTCGTGTTCCGATATGTTTGCTTTTTTGTGTTTTCCAGTGTGGCCAAAGCGGTAATGTTCCCCCCGGAACAACTGTTGATGTTGGCATCACACATCCAACCGAGTTTGATTTTTATCTCTGCAGTCACGCAGGAATCCAGGTAGGCAAAGAGTCACAAAATCTTGGCATAGGACTTTGTGAATTTGCAATTCGAGCCTCACTGATCCTTACGACGCAACGCTCCTGCCCGAAAAAAAAAAGCGTTGCGTGACAACCCAGTAGACGGCTGCAGTGGGGACTACTTGTTTAACATGTTTTGTGTTGTTTTTCAGGGAACAAGCCGACCATCCCATTATCATGTACTGTGGGATGACAATAACTTCAAAGCTGACGAGATTCAGGCCCTGACATACCAGCTGTGTCATACCTATGTCCGGTGCACGCGCGCTGTGTCTATACCAGCCCCTGCTTATTATGCGCATTTGGTGGCGTTCAGGGCAAGGTTCCATCTGACCGAGAGAGAACGAGAAAAGTAAGGGACTGGACATTGGTTGTGAGTCAGTCAGTCAGCTAACTAGCTCGTTAGTTGTTTACTTTTAAAAATTACCAGGCTGCGAGCAGTATTATAAGTGCTGTAACGCGTATGGAATCTAGCAGCAAGCGAAGCCGCGTGTAACGCTTTTGCGGAGAGTGGGAAAGAGACTCCGGAGGGTCTTTTGATTATCTGGTTCGACGCCTCTTTGATTGATTGTTCAGGCGTGGTCTGAATTCAATCTCTTTCCTTGGGTCTTCATTCCTTACTGCGCACGCTTGAAGAGAAAGGGCGACTTTCGAAAGATCCGTTTGATTTACGATTCTGATTGGTTTCTCAAACAATAGAAATGGCCGGAAATAAAACGCTGTCGCTGAACCCTAAGCGTGCGCAATTTAACCGGTCCAATATTTTTCGAACTTTTAATTTGGATCAAATCTTTCCAGAGTCGCTTGCTCTCCGACCGCTGGACAAGGGGAGAGAAGACACTGGGCACTAGATTGGGTCGGAATTTGGAACTGGGTTATCACAGAATTGACAAGATCAATTCAAACTTTCCTCTGCGGAAATGTTTTGAGACAACATCCTGCTGAGTTAGCTCTTCGACTTTCAAGTCGACTCATTACTCGCCATCTACTCTCGAACTATGCTTCGTAGAGGAACGACTGCAGGCAGACGAGTTTCGTGTTCCCGATGACGGTAGAGTGATGAGTTCTTGGACAACTTGACAAGTAATCGACCAATCAGCATTTTCCGTTTCTCAGGAACGGAAATTCGAAGAACAAAGAAACTTCCGCAGTCGTTCTTCCTCCTCACTTGTCCCAATCCCTCATCCTCTCTTCCAATTTGCATAAATTACCTCTCGTTAGAGCGAATGATCTGAAGAAATAAGTAAGACTCCTCCTTCTTACAAAGACCATAGCAGCGAGGATAAAGTAAATACTTATCCCCTTTTCTATTTCGTTCTAGCACCGAGAGCGGCTCCTCCGGCAGCGGGGGTCAAGGAGATGACAGAAGTCCGCAGATTTTAGCCAAAGCCGTCCAAGTCCACCCTGAGATGCTCAAATGCATGTACTTTGCCTGAGGACACATTGCGTTATACAACATACAGTATTACTTACTTATCTAGGGATAACAATGTTATCCCTAGATAAGTAAGTAATACTGTATGTTACATAACGCAATGTGTCCTCAGGCAAAGTACTGAGCACTCCCAAAATAATGTCATTATTTTTCGAGTGTGTGCTACTTTCTCGTAACATTATTTTAACCATAAGCTCTAAGAGCCTTGTTTTTAACCTAAAATTCAGATTTTTCAATGTATAAACTAGGAAAGCGAAGAAAATGTAATTTTTACCTTAAGTGCTCGGCGCACCGAAAGTATTGTCCATGGGAAGTTTTTAACGCATCGTTATCAGATAAGGATGCATGTCTAATTTAAACTCCTGGTTTTGTTCTAAATAATTGTCAAAATAATCGAATACTTCATTAGCGAATACACCGTACGTACATAAATAGTCTTTTTTAACCGCGATTACGCTTAACTCAGTTATTGATTTGTTTTGTGGAGCATCATCTACGCCCCGCACGAATTTCAACATTCATATGAAACAGGAAAAACTTAATGAAAATGTGGTAGCTGTAGGAGTCCAATGATACATAAAAGTAGCTTGTTACCTAATCGTCTTTCATAGGATAGGCAAAATACATGTAACTTTTTGACTAGAATTTTTTGGAAATCTTGAATTGTACTAAGTATAGAACTTGATTGATTTTACTCTCGTATGTCAGCGAGAAAAGGCGAATATAACTAAAAAACGACGGAATATTAGAGGATTTCGTGACGTCATTGTTCAATTTAATTTGAATTAAAGGGGCAGTGTCCCGCTATTTGGCAACTTTATAAAAAGCTAGAAGGTGTCTTCGCATCAATTGAATTTCAAAAATAATGGTCTAGTTTTGTTATTAAAGACTTTGAAGGTACTGAAACTGTTTCCTGTCGCCTGTTGCTACGGATGGCAAGGATGGAAATGGATTGAAACAATTTTTTCAAGTTTTGATGCTACGTCTTCCAGAAATCCTCAGGAAATTAATTATGGTTAGCCCTCTCTGATAAAATTCATTTGATACCTTCGTCGTAGCTGGGCAGAAGCATTTTGTTTGTGATTAAAGCCTCAAAGTGATGTTTTTAGCACAGAATTGACCTAAAACAGCAAAATCCTCGTGATACTGCCCCTTTAATAACGCCGGTTTTCATTCAGTTTCTCGTTGTGGTGTGTCGCTGCTTTTTATATATAAATATGCTTCAAATATGATTTCCAATGTTTTTGTGTAGGCAATACTCAAGATGACTCTAACTGTTGTAATCTGTATAATTTCATAACTTATTTTTTTTCTCTGCATTCGACATTGCCTATCCTGTTTCATTTTGAGGGAGCTCATAGCTTATAAGCCCAGTGGTTTCTTTATGAGCTTCCTCGCCATTTTATTTCAAATTTCATAATTTGGATAGTTATATATATACATACAATTGAAATGGCAAAATAAACTGATCTGATCTGAGTCGGCTGAGATTTCGGAATCGATCATAATTAATAATCGGAAAGTACACTGATAAGAAAAAAAAACCCTTTATCTTTCACCTCTGTGTAAGTCAAAGTACCCTTGGCGTATTCCTTTCAATATATCCTGCAAATCGCCTTGGCCATGTCCAAATTCTCTTTCGTTGCAGGGTTAGCCTGCGTGGTAGGCAATCGAAGAGAAATTTAGGTCTTGGAAAAATTTTAAAAAAGTATTAACTAAAAAGTTAAGTTTTTCCATAAAACAATGAAATGTGAACGAAATACAAAACCCTTACAATTAAGGCGGCCGTGTACCGCTGTGTTTTGAAACACAACCAAAACATACGAAACGTTGCAGAAAAGTGCCATTCATTGTATTATAGAACATCACACAACACGTCTTAATATTATTGTTGGACTAGCTTTTTTTTTTTTTTTTTTTTTTTCAATTTTCCGCGATAGTCGATTGGACTTCATCCATAAATGATTGTCGCGTCGTTTTCGATTAGTGATCGATTATAACCAATGGGTTTCTCGACCTCTTGGAGAGACCATAGCTGAACTTGTTCCCAGGGTTGTCCATACCGTAGGTCTCTGATGCATTTCACTGCTGGGTATATTTAACTCGTCCAGACTTGTTGGCGCCGTGATAAAAAACCCCTCTGTTTTTCCTCTGCATGTTGCGAATTCAGCGATATTAAACATGTTGTCAACATTGCACAGTTACCTCATAAATGACACACGTTCGACATTCTCTTGACTTTGTTTCATTTTACGTAACTCGCTTAGGCGTGAAAAAAATAAACGACCTATAGGAAGAAACACTGAAAGTAAATCGGCTCTTCCGCAGCCCCTCACCGATTATTTGAAGAAGATCGAATTTCTCTTACAGCGGAGCCGGGTTGTGGAACAGCCTACCCAGTGACCTTCGTGCAGCAACATCTTTACATGATTTTAAACTTAATTAACCTACGTCACCGCAGTTTTG
Organism: Pachyseris speciosa; assembly: GCA_016490735.1. Taxonomy (NCBI): domain Eukaryota; kingdom Metazoa; phylum Cnidaria; class Anthozoa; order Scleractinia; family Pachyseridae; genus Pachyseris; species Pachyseris speciosa. Next base: position 274,792 of record JAEMWC010000872.1, read on the forward strand.
AATGAGTTTTAACACGGCATCCTTGTAAAGCAGCTTTCAGTATGTAGGTTAGTTAGTTTGCCTTTATAATTAGTTAATTACTCCGGCCCAAGCCCTTTGGGCCACGGCCTATAAACTCACATAAATCTGCACAATTGCGCAATCGAGTGATGTAGCCCCAGTGCTCGTAGGGAGCTTTTTCATCATGTGCTCGATCTAGCCGTCATTACAGAGCGACTTGTGGTAGCAAAGTAAACTTGAGTCTCGTGTATTCTTTTTATTTCAGTTGAAATTTTCCCAAATACTGCAACATTCTCGAATCAGTCGATTACAAATAAAACTTGAATGCTAGTGTATGCCAAACTTATCAAAGCACACTGAATACGCGAACAAAAAGTGATTCGACTGAAAACAGAAATGCATTCTTTAGGAATTGCTACGTAAACAAGTTAATAATGGCCGTAATTATTGTTGCCCAGAATCTTCAGCAACATCTAGACTTTATCGCCATCGTGAGAACATTTGGGAAGTCTGGCTACTCAGTTCGGCGTATTAGCTAGTCGAGCAAAATTCCGGTGAAGCAGCTTACTCGTGCATGTTGTTCAAAAAAGCGGGCCAAAAACTACAGTAATGTATTCCTAATTTTAAAGAAAAGTTTGTCCTTCAATTACATCGGGCGGCGGCATTCGACTTATCATGAGAGAGACTCCTTCCCAGACTTCGCGCTGACAAGGGGGGCAAGAGGGTAAACATCCACAGAACCCTATCAACATATATCCCTTTCAAATTGCAAAATTGATTTACAGCTCAACCATATGGTTCGATAACAATAATACTTGTTTAAAAAAAGGAAAAAGGAAAAGATAACAGAGAAAGACAAAAATCCGCGGAAGATGCCTTTACTACAAGTCGAACCCGGGTTATCTAAACGAGGTCGGTTTACACGACAAAAGTTTTGGCACGGCACCCATTTGAATTTGGCACGGGTGTCTAAAATTTAAGGCCCGGGACCCTCGATTTTTGTCGTATTACATGTTAACTGTGATGTTCTAGGTAAGAATGCTCAAAAAAGCAGTCGGGCCAAAACTACCTAGATCGAGGGTGCCGGGCCTTAAATGTTAGACACCAGTGCCAAATTGAAATGGGTGCCGTGCCAAAACTTTTGTCGTGTAAACTGGGCTTCAATTATCTTCATCAGACGCGGTGATAATGGATACTAACTAGTGTATTTATTCCCAACTGACTAAGCATTGTTTACGCTGATCGGTAGATGTTTGGGAAAGGTTCACGCATATTGAACGGCTTAAGATTCGAAATATGGCTTGAAAAAAGTCCGAAATATTGCATGGAAGCATCTTAAGCAGAAAAAAGATGAAAGAGAAACGTGAGCGTGAAAACATCTTTTCAACTCATATGACCGACCTTCATGACACGAAGACGACCTCTGTTATCTTTCGTCAGCAAATACGTAAATGAATTTACGTGCTCTCTATTTTGCATGGACCAAAACCTAAGAATCAGAAGAATGTCGTTCTTTATACTAGTAGATTGGCATTGCTTTATGTCTATTATTTTGTTTCCTTTAAAGCAATAAAACTGTTATTACTGTTTATAATGACGTACCTATTATCTATACACTGAAATACACCCTAACACTTATCAGCTTTATAATTCGGAAAGTCCTACTCTCACAACACCAAAGGACATGGCCGAAATAACACTGATACAAGCGAGAAATTCAGATCCCAACCCACCCACCCCACCCCAAGTTCCATGGCCGGAGTAAACACTTCCCCAGCGTCTTGTGCTTAGAACATTACTAGTGCCTAGAACATTTCCGTTCACACGACAAATTCGAGGATGCCGGACCTTAAAAATAATACACCCATGCCAAATTCAAATAAGTACCGTGCCAAAACGCTTATCGTGTAAACCGGGCTAAGGAAACTTCCTTAGCAGTAAAACGTCGTCTCACTGCACTGGAGTTCATTCGATTCGCTACATACCAAACTGGACATGCACTCCAAGAGATGAGTACAACTTGCACCTCAACAAACATTGCAATACATCATGCATGAAGTAGCTAAGGTATCTTTTCAGCCGAATAGAACTACCGTTGAAAGCTCTATTAAGCTCACCCCGTCCCCCGTTGGGGGGAGAGCTTATTTAATTTCAGGTCTCATTAACAGGGGGCTTATTAGAGAGGGGGGCTTAATAGAGAGGGGGAGAGGGGGCTTATTTCAAATCTTGAACACCCTGTTTTCGTCTTAAAGCCCCATTTACACGAGCAATTTTTCCTTGACAAGTTCGCCTTGACAAGGAGAAATTGCTCGTGTAGATGGGGAATAGTGGACAAATTTTCCTTGTCAAGGAAAATCTGGCGTGCTAGCTTTTCCTTGGCAAGGAAAAATTGTCAAGTCAGAAATTTGCTCGTGTAGACGGACAACAAGTAAGGAAAATGTGACAAGGATATTATTGTTGCGGGCATAACCGAAACTTGTCAAGGGAAACTTGCTAATCGTCTACATGAAGAAGGAAACCTTGTCAATGGAAAATTGTAAAGGAAAACTTGTTGATCATCTCCACGAGCAATAAAAATTGACAAGTAAACTTGTCAAGGAAAAATTGCTCGTGTAAATGGGGCTTAAAACAGTTTTGTACAAAACTCAAACAACTACAGAGAAATTTTATTAGCTAATAAAGAGCAGCAAACAGTATTACGTGTTTGCTGTATATTTGTTTAAAAACAAACCAATTGGGCCACGTGAGGTTTGATTTTGAGGGGGTGGGGGGGGGGGGCTTATTAGAGAGGGGGAGGAGGTTAATAGAGAAGGGGGCTTAATAGAGCTGTTACGGTAATCCCATGGAGTACCATCCGTCCCGAAAATGATAACAAGAAATTTTCGGGCGCCATTCAGTTCTAAGGCGAAAGTGGACCACTGAGCAGTAAATCAGAGGTTTCATATTTTTCAAGGATACCTTGTCGCGTGCGATGCGGGCCATGACACTTTCCGTGCATTCGGCTGTTTAGATAAGAACAAAGTAAGCCGGAAAAGGTCAGCTTCAATATTTGTGAAGAGACAGCTTACGTAAGTTGAAATAAAATCTATATTTTAGGTGACCTTAAGGGCAGATGCGTGCCTGTTCCTGTGATTTTGGGAGCGGCTGCCCGTCTGCGTACTTCACTGTTCTGACAGCTTTGGTAAAATATCTGAGTCGTTTGTCTGAAAGCTGGAAGCGTAATTTCTATACACCTTTCATAATATAATATTTCTACACCTTGTTACCCGGGTATTGCTCACCGGCCTTCTCTTAAGAGTGAAGGTAACAATCAGTTTTCAAGTCATGTCTCGGGCTGTCGGATGATGATTGAAGCTTTTCTTTTCCTGTGTCTTCCTTCATCGAGCACTTTTTAACGCTGTGTAATGTTTGCGTTTCAGTTCGAGCTCCTAGAAGCAACTGTGAGAAACGAGTTTGCGGCCGAGCCTCTGCTTCAAACGAGCTTGAGTGCATAGATTCCCTAAACAACCAGTTGTTGAACGACTTGAAGGCATTTACGTTGAGTGAGAAGGTAAGCTTATTAGGCAAGGAACAGTTTCAATTCGTAAGTTCGGCGCGATTAGGAACCTTTAATCAGCTGCAATCAACTGGCAAGGGAAGCCCCAGAAAGACTTGCTGTTTTCGCAGTTCTTTTACTGACAATTATCCTCATGCAGTGGTTCGTTGTCGGCAAACTATACTCTCAACATTTCTTAGCGGAATACCGAGGAAATCGAAACTCGAGACAAGTGACTACGAAAGTGAAACTAAATCTGCTAAATTTTAATTTACCGATTAAAACTTGAAAACGGGTGACACGCATTTGTACTTTAAGCCTCCATTAGTTTGCTTCAATCTTGGATGGGTGGTGATTTCAGACATTTAACTCGAAACAGTCCCTTCAGGCTATTATACTAAGCCCGTGATGGGGAGGAAAGATTGCGTGATGAGCCAAAAGAGCGTCTGCGAAGGAAGCCAGTGTTTGTACAACGATGACTTGAATTATTAATAGCCACAATGTCTTACATTTGGAGCATGCTTCATGATGAAGGGAGCATTCTCGCCTAAAGTGGATTTTCCAGTTCTTCAGCAATTATTGAGCTCTCTACGAAGACAAATTTGAAATTTTCTAGTAGTAGTAGTAGTAGTAGTAGTAGTAGTAGTAGTAGTAGTAGTAAAACTTTACTTATACACGGTATCAATTCATTTACATGCTCTTCCATCAAGCCATGTTTTAAAAACAATTGAGTACTTAACCAATTAAATTATCTAACTAAATTTATTGTCTGTACAAGGCTATTACATAGGCTATAGCTATTACAAGACTATAAATACTCTTTATTACTTGTGGTTACTTATCAATATTAATTAAATGCATAGCTTAAAGTTGGCTGAATCTTAGCGCTCAAAGCCAAGCTGTTCCAGAGAACAGAGCCAAGATATTGAAAACTTCCTTTGCCAGCTTCAGTACTTGGTCTAGGAACGAAAAGGTTGTATTTTGAATTTCTTAGATTATGTGACTGAACACTGGATGTAGTTTTTAAAAGACTGTTTAAACGAGTCGGAGTAAGATTACGAAGAATCTTAAACAAAATGATTGCTGGTTGCTTAGAAAGCCTTCGCTCCAGGGAATCCCAACCGAGGTCACTGAGGTTGTTTACCATTTACCACAAATTCCCGGAAATTCCAGTTGGAATGTAAATGGTAAACGTTTTTTTGGTTCGTCCCACTGGAAAATTCCCGGGACAAACGGGAGTTCTGAAAAGGTAGTCCTGTTTTCCCGGTTGGGACGTTCCCGATGGAAATTCGTTTACCATTTAGAAGTTTCTGTGTTTCGTACTAGTTTCAGTCCTCTTGGCTTTTGGCCGAGCGTAATCTACCAATCAGCGAGCGCGACGTGATAATCCGGAAATTCTAGGCAAACGGTAAACAAAACGTACCATTCCTTCCGAATGAAAATTCCCGACCGAAATTTCCGGAATTTTTTTTCTAAATGGTAAACAACCTGAGTAAAGTGGACGATCTAATATTTAAGTCAGAGAAAGTGATTGAGCGTGCAGCCCTATTTTGTAGTTTTTGGAGTCTCTCAGATTGACACACACCTATGATGCCCCATAGAGAGCTACAGTAATCAAAGTAAGGTTGGATGAGAGCTTTATAAATCATAATAATAGTCTCACGGGGAACCAAGTTTCTAACATGTCTGATAGCCCTGAGGTCGGCGGATACTTAAATTGCCTGCTAAAAATAATATTTGAGGATCGAGTTGGAATGCATAGTTTGCTTATGGCGCTTCGGCTCAATCTTTGCTTTGGTAGATTTAAGGGGTAATGCCCGCTACCATGTGGCCTTAGTGCCTTTAGAGTGGCTTCAACTTACTTGATCACATTAATTTGTGAAGTATCCTTGTCACTCCAGCCACATCCCACAAGCTTTACGTTTTCACTGCTTGTTTTATGGATGTGTGGGTACTTGAGCCTGAGCATTAACTATGCCATGCTGATGAGGCCTAGCATGGCCAAAAAAGCTGTCCATGGCTGCTAATGCTTGGGCTCAAACTTTGTTTTGGTAGATTTAAGGGGTAATGCGCACTACCTTGTGGCTTTAGTGCCCTTAGAGTGGTTTCAGCTTACTTGATCACATTAATTTGTGAAGTATCCTTGTCACTCCAGCCACATCCCACAAGCTTTACATTTTCACTAATATGGGAGACTCCAGCGAGAGAATATTTACCTGGATTATTGGTTATAAACAAATCAATCGTAGTAGCAGTGCCAGCAGTTATTCGCGTGGGACTGTAGATTAGCTGTTGAAATTGATATAGATTACAGGTGTCGAGAAACTTTACAGTTTGATGATCCAGAGGACTAGCTGCAATATCACAGTTAAAATTCCCAAGTATATTAGTTTCCGAATCATACTATTCTAGTCTCACAAGAGCAGACTTGAAAGCATGCATTATCTCATTTGGTGACCCAGGGGATCTATACCACGTACCAACAATAAAGGATTTGGCCTTAGGCTTAATCACTTTAACATAAGGTAATTCTAGTTTGGATGTTTTCATAGTTGATAGAGCTCCTAATATAAAGCGCTACTCCTCCGCAATTTCTATTACGGTCCATTCTTTCAAGAGAATAACCAGGTATACTTATGGCAGTGTTTGGGAACAAGAAGTCTAAACGCGTTTCATTTGTAGCTAAGATATCGACTGGACTAGAGGTCATATAGTTTCTTAGTTCGTCAATATATTTTGGTAGACTGGCAATGCTGAGAGCTACTATTTTGAAACCTCTAGTGTAGGGTACCCCAAAGGTGGCATTCTTTGTCGGAGGCTCGGTCCCAAAAGATATGGATTTAGTTCTGCAGTTAGTTGGACCCTGAACTTGTGGTGTTTTTTGTTTCTGGAACTGTATCTTATAAATTGTCGATATTTGATAGTGGCAAAGTTCAACTCAAAGATTCTCTCTATTGTTGAGTATATTCTGATGTCATTCCTTGAAATAATGTAATCATGTGATATACTTTACTTTCTTTAATTATTTTAATTATAGCTATTTGTATCATAGTCAGTCACATCACTTCTTGCCGGATGCAATGTGTACTATGACGCTTTCCAAGCATCAAGGCTCGTCAGATACTAAAAAAAAAACGACCACGTACTTGCACTTGTACTTTTAGTTTAGTTAGGTGTTCTTGTATCTAAATATATTGACACTGAAATAGAGTTTGAATTTATGATGATTATTATTTTGCCACAACAATGTTTGCCGGGGTGTTGGGGGTGAACTCAGCTTAAAAAAAATGATGGAGGTGCTTGTCATACCTTTTAGGGCGTAAAATTGATGGATTGTCACCGCTTTGTGTACTTTAACCTAAAATTACCACCCCTAGAGTTGTGTTGTTGTTTTAGGGTATTGAGCAAAGATAATCATGACAACGATTCATAGAAAAATATATATATATATATAAATAGAAGGCAAACCATCTTAACTGCTATTGAAATTTATTGTCAATGTTGGTTAATTTGGTGTTTTAAAATTGGCAATTGGCTTCCCAGTAGAAGTGGTGGTACCTTTAAGGGTTGAAAATTTTAGGGGCCATGCCCACTTATCGAGATTCTGGTATCCTTTAGGGTGTCTTTTCAAAATTTTCAACAAGCACCTCTGCCATTTTTATAGGTGTGTCCCCCCCCCCCCCCCCAGGGGCACAACATCCTGGTCTGGGAGTTACTGCCCTTCCACATACCTTTAACGGCAACAGCAAAAATATCTAACTCACTTCTCTTGAAGTAGTAGTTCTGTAGTATGCGATTCATTCCGTCTCTTGTGAAAGAAAGTAAACACTAACCATTTAATTTTCAGGGCATGTTTTGGGCTCCGGTCGATGTCGCTGTGTTTTTATAGCTTATCTCTTCCTGTGCCTTCCACATCAAACATTTTTCAATGTTACTTTTAATTTAATGCTTGCATTTCAGTTGGAATCCTGGTGAATAACGAGTTTTCAGATCCATGCTTCAAAGGGACTTAATCTCGTCATGACCCGGCACAGGCCAGATCCCAGTACAGGGCCAGTTGAAAGATAAAGGTGTGCAAGCAAGGGCTGAAGATGTTTAGTTATAACTAGTGAGCTTTTTTTTTTTTTTTTTTTTTTACAGTAAAGGGTCCTTGAACGTTTTTCAAAGCAAGGGATTGTCTAAGTTGACCCATAGCCTAAACTGGCTTCTCTCAGTTTTCCAGTAATTTACCGTGCTCTTCACGAAGACAGATTTGAAGGTCTTGAAATTTTTATGCAGTTTGCTGGACATTGAACTTTTCGCTACCTGTTGTAGCTATAGCACCTGCAGTACCTGTAGTAGCTGTAGTGACTGTAGTAGCAATAGTATTTGAAGTATCTGTTGTATCTGTTGTGCCTGTAGTTGCTGTAGTGGTTGTAATAGGTGTAGTATGTGTAGTCTTTGTAGTATCTGTATAGCTATAGCACCTGCAGCATCATTTTGCAGTATCTGTAGTATTTGTAGCAGCTGTAGTATCCGTCGTACCTACAGTAGCTATAGTAATAATGATAATGATAATAATTTATTACTTGTATGGCGCAAATCAACATTTGAATGTCAGATCAAATGTGCCTTAGCTCTGTATCTAAAAACATATATATATGTATATATACATATATATATATATATATATATATATATATATATATAATTACATTTATGAAAATTAATATAGATACAAGTATTTCTGTAATGTACTCTCCATAGAAGCTGTCAGTAGTAGCTGTAATAGCTGTAGTATATGTAGCAGTTGTATTAGCCAAAGTATCTGTAGTATCTGATAGTATCTGTAATAATCTTTAGTATCTATAGCTAGTATCTATAGTAGCTGCAGTATCTGTAGTAGGTGTAGTAGCTGTAGTATCTACAGTAGCTGCAGTATCTGTAGTAGCTGTAGTGGCTGTAGTAGCTGTAGTATCTGTGGTAGGTGTAGTAGGTGTAGTAGCTCTAGTAGCTATAGTAGGTATATAGTAGGTGTAGTAGCTGTTGTAGCTATGGTAGCTGTAAAACCCATAGTGCATTCAATAGGTAATTACTTGAGTACCTGTAGGATCTGTGTTCATTATGCACTGGAGTATCTTGTAGTATCTTTAGCACCTGTATTATAATTACCGGTATGTAGTTTCTGTGTTGTATTTGTTGAGCTTTAGTAACTCGTATCTAGTAGCTGTAACAGCTATGGTTTCTGCAGTACCTGTAGTGGCTGTAGTAGCTGCAGTATGGCCTATTACTGCTTCCCTTGCCCTGCGACGTAGGCAGGGCCTTACCCTGGTGAAAATCTTTTAAGGATCTTCAAAGATCCTCAAAGATCTTCATGAAGATCTTTGAGGATCCTAATGAAGATCCTCAAAAATTCTTGCCAAGATCTTTGAGGATCCTCAAGGATCCTTGCCAAGATCCTTAAGGATCCTCAACTTTCTTGCCAAGATCTTTGAAGATCTTGGCAAGATCTTTAAGGATCTTCAAAGATCTTTAAGGATCCTTTGCAGATCTTGCCAAGATCTTTGAGGATCTTCAATAATCTTGCCAAAGATCATTAAGGATCCTTTGCAGATCTTGCCAAGATCTTTGAGGATCCTAATGAAGATCCTCAAAAATTCTTGCCAAGATCTTTGAGGATCCTCAAGGATCCTTGCCAAGATCCTTAAGGATCCTCAACTTTCTTGCCAAGATCTTTGAAGATCTTGACAAGATCTTTAAGGATCTTCAAAGATCTTGAAGGATCCTTTGCAGATCTTGGCCAGATCTTTGAGGATCTTCAATAACCTTACCAAAGACCTTTAAGGATCCTTTGAAGATCTTTGAGGATCTTCAAGGACCCTTCGCAGATCTTGCCCAGATCTTCAATAACTTTGCAAAAGATCTTCAAGGATCTCAAAGGATCTTTTGTTGATCTTGCCAAGATCTTAAAGGAACTTAAATAATCTTGCAAAAGATCTCCAGGGATCTTGGATAAACCTTTGCAAGACTTTGTACTACTTTGAACTTCCCAAAATCACAAAAATAGTTGCAACTATCGTTATTTTGACGTGCTAGGAATTCCTTGGAATTTTTTTACCTTTAACCAAACTTAATTAGAATTCCAAAGAATTCCTAGGAATTGATTGAATTCTACAGTAAGACAACCTCAGAACTAAAACAAAAGATCTCTCAGGTATCTGAATGTATTTATTAGAAAAATAAAGAACTGAAGATAGCCTTAAACAGTCAAATAGGGTTTTAAAATATAGTACCTTTAAATAGAGCTAATGAATGCAAAAAATAGGTTTAAAATAACTTTAATGCAAAAAAATACCCCCAGACAGATACATGTTAAGTAAAGTTTGATAAGTTACTTCCAGAGTATGGTTTAGGCCTTCCAAGGGGTAGAAACGACAAGTGACATTGCTCCCAAAACACCAATAAACAACAGAAATTGGTTAGTTTTTTATCATGTTTGCATTGTTATGGTAAAATTTCAGATACATGTAGTGCACATTTGCAAAAAAGGTAAGAGAAATTGTAATATTTATTATAGTAAGTTTAAAGACCCATATTCATCCAAGACGCATTGCATGCCACACTGAATCTCAGACGGAAAATACGCAAATCGCCAGTGAGCGCTATTTTGCAAAAATAATCCTTGTTCATCCGGCTTATTTCCCCGAGTATCACTATTTTTTGTGTCGTTGTGGTTTCTTAACATCCTCTCTCTTCATTTGCGTCAATATTTTCAACAGCAGTCGTCGTAGCAGTGAGGAAAAGACCCTGTAGGCAACTAGTGTTGTTGAACTTCGAGTAAAGCGAAATTACTTGCTGGCGGGCTCTTGTTAAAAATCCATTTAGTTTGAGGTCAACCTGAAGGTAATTCTGCACAAACATGTTGGAACATTGTCTTCCATTGTCAGGCTGTTGTCTCCTTGAATTTGTTTTGTAATTTTCCTGGCAAAATGTGACTTTTGTCCCGTTACTTTGTTGATACATGCATAGGGCCGCTGCCATTTGAAATGACCTCTGATCTCGAAGTTGACAGTGCTGTACAGTGTTAACCCGAAGGAAGATGCCCATCTCAGACTTTGCTTAGCTAGTATTTTTAAGCAAAGGAAAGGGATGATCTGGTACCTCCGAACTTGAATCTGTCGTAGTGATATGCCAGATTTCAACTGATGTCCGACCTTGGTGAATATTTTGATCATGTGGTTCTAATTTATCTGCAAATGAACCAGACTCAATTGTGGTTTTGTATCCGATAAATGAGCATCCATCAAGTTGAACGCTGTTTGTTTCTCTTCCCTGCAATTTCTATAATGATAAGGTAAGCCTTATGGAGCACTAAAATTAAATATATGGACTAGGTGTATTCAAGGCGGCATAACTTATTTAATTATTGGGAATCCTTTACCGCGTAGCTTTTAGTTAGCCATACTAGTAAATGCAAGCGAAACGATTGACTTCCCTCGCTACCTCAGTCACTGAAAGTTTTACATGATGAACCACACTTATTTGCAGCATTTTTGGAGGAACTGATTTCTTTCTCAGACACAAAAAGATTCAAATCACAGGAATATAGAATAATAAATCAATTCTCATTTCATTGTTATGTGTCATGCCACTGGAACTCAGTGGGAGAATCTGGTAAACCAATCAGATCGCAAAAATGAACAACAGAGACGGTTAAAAACAATAACAAACGCGTGCAAGGCCTCTCGGATGAACATGGGTCTTTAAATGGATCCATCACAGTTCAGATCAAGAGAATTGTTGTCTTAAACTCAGAATCTACAAATTCTATTTCTACACTCTCGCATAATTATCACAACAAACTTACGCAGTTAAGAGATAACAGCTACAGTTATTTAAATGTGAAGTCCTAAAGACTATTAAGCTTGACGGGAAGCATTTGGTGCTTAGGCTTGAGAGGACGAGTCCTGAGCCCTCATAACAACTGTGAGCGTTAAGCATCTGCATAAAAAAAACTGAGGTTAAAATTAGTCTTCCAAGAGATCACTGTATTCAGTGATCTGTATTACTCCCTAATTTATAGGAACAGTTTACAATGTGAAATACTCCATGACTGATCTTCAACTTTATTTTGAATACACTCACTGACAGAAATCAACAACACAAACAACCAAGACACGCAATCTACAGTCATTATAAAACAAATCGAGTCAAATTGTCCAGTTGAACTAAAAGACATGTTTTTCCTTTAAAAAAGGTACTATTATGCCATGGGAAGGTTACAGAGTTCTTAGTACATTTAAATGGCCTGAAATTAGCTTGCAGTCTCGAGGAAAAAAGCACATGGTCGATCTTCAGTCAAACATTTGATGTCAATCGTTCATCAAAATAATATCAAAATATAATTTGCTTTTAACTAAAGCTTACCTGTTTCAAAAGATCATTCATCTCTTTGTTTTGAGACACCATTTTAAGCTTAAAACAAAGGAAAATTGGGAGAGATGTGCTTTGAACAACGTGAAAATCCGCCAGAATAAAGCAACGATTTTTTTCTGCGTAGGTACTTCATGTATGAGCCCTGAGTTCAGTGACTGCTGTATGGTGGCCTAGAACTGCCATAAGGATTTTTGGTAGTTTTTTTTATCTTTTTCTCTAATATTTTATTTTACTGATTCAATTTATTGTTTTTGTTTTATTTCATTTCATTCGTTTGATTTGATTTTATTTCATTTTCAAAAACAATTTCTCATGAAAATGAAATTAAAGCAAATAAAAACGCTTTGTCTAAAATGAAATTAATATGAAAGTAAAGTCAATTGAAAACAAATTAAATTAAAAGCAAATGAAAATTTTATCACCGTGGCCTAAAACTGCCATAGACCAAGATGCCTTGGGGGCGGCTTGTACTTCCAAGATGGCGGCGCCGAAGATCGACGTGTCTAGATACCCGGCAGCCGGGAACTGATTTGAAACAACTAGATACCCGGCAGTCAGAAATTTTGACCAATTTTCTCGAAACAGCTCGTTTAATTCCTCTAAGAACATAAGATGTTTGTTTAGAAATCTCAAGCGATTGCAAATATTGCCTTGGGTTAAAAGTAGAAGCGACTGTCGAGCTTGGGCGTACAGTGAAATCTCAATGTTTTCGACACTTAGAAAATAAATCAAATGAAGAATGATCCTCGCAGTTGTGAACGTAATTTATGCAATTGCGAAACGGAAGCCTGAAAAAAAAACCCCGTTGAAGTCCTGAATTTTTTTTTTCAGGCTTCTTTTCGCAATTGCATAAATTGCGTTCACAACTGCGAGGATCATTCTTCATTTGATTTCATTTCCGCAGTTCATATATGATTCATTTCATATATCATTCACACTTAGAAAATACTCAAGTTCTGACACACTGAGTCAACTCCCAATGAATATCTGCAGAAATTATCAACGAAGCCTCACCAGAGTATTTAGTGTTTGTTCAGAAATGCCAAGCGATTCTAAACAAAGGTTAAGTATTGTTGTGAACAAATTCTCCGAGCTTGCATTAAGAATATTCTTTAGAATCTTGACTCACGGGTACGGTTTTCAAAATACTAGATGCCCGGCAGTCGGAAATTCACGTTCAATATGCTCGAAATATCTCATTTAATTTTTGTAAAAACATCAGGAAGTTGTTTAGAAAACTCAAGCGATTTCAAACACTGCTTTGGGCTTGAAGTAGAGGCAACTGTCGAGCCTGGGGCATACAGTGAAATCTTCATAGTTTCGACACTTCAAAAATATTCAAGTTCTGACACACCGAGCGTGACGTGACTGATCAGCTCTCGGGTAATATCGACAAAACGTGTAGTCTAAACCTCCCCAGAACATGTCATGTTCGTTGGCATAAATCCCAAGCGATTTTTAAGGAAGGTTTGGTATGTTAGTGCATGAAATTTTCGTGCTTACACAAAGCATACTCTTTGGAATCTTCACTTATGGGCACGGTTTTCAAATTACAAGATGCCCGTAGTCGGAAATTCGCACTGTACTTTCACGAAAATCTTTCTTGGCATCTGCTGAGTCTACTCGATTTCTATGTAAAATTATTAAGAGTCTATAGTCTTACCAGATATCCTCTATAGAAATGTTCCTGTGTGTTACAAACAACGTAAAAAAATTTATATTAAACGAGCTGTTTCGAGAAAATTGGTCCACATTTCTGGCTGCCGCGTATCTAGCTTTTTGAAATCAGTTCCCGGCTGCTGGGTATCTAGACACGTCGATCTTATATCGAAGTATCGAAGACGCCTCTCTTAAGTTCTTATGCTCCAAGCATACCAATCGAAATCTCTTAACATAAAATCTAAAATCTCCTCGCGGCGAAGACCTGCTGTCACATAATCTTTCAGCTTTTCTCTCAACTTTAAGTCCTCTTTCCAAGAATCCTGCCGCCGCCATCTTGGAAGCACAAGCCGCCCCCAAGGCATCTTGGTCTATGGCAGTTTTAGGCCACGGTGATAAATTTTTCATTTGCTTTTAATTTGATTTGCTTTTAATTGACTTTACTTTCATATTAATTTAATTTTAGACTAAGCGTTTTTATTTGCTTTAATTTCATTTTCATAAAAAAATTGTTTTTGAAAATGAAATCAAATCAAATCAAATCAAACGAATGAAATAAAATAAACAAAAACAATAAACTGAATAACTAAATTAAAATAAAATATAAAAGAAAAAGAAAAAAAAAAACTCCAAAAATCCTTATGGCAGTTCTAGGCCACCATACTGCTGACCAAAACGGTTCATTCATTCCCAGTCTCTCTTGCCATTCAAAATGGCTGCTGGTTTGAGTTTTCTTGCTCAATTTAAGAGAACATGTGTCGTGCAAGAGAGAGCAAAAATTATTTTCTGGATCAATTAACTCAGAGAAAATTGCCCTCTTGTAAAAAGTAGTGCTTGCATTATAAAAACAAACTTCTGAGTACATGAATTCATTGATCTTCTGGCATGGAATAAACAAGCATATTGACGTAAGGAAAAGGTAAAATGTAGGTGGTGGAACATGACTTACTTCCTTCTATATCCAGTCAGTGATTTACATTACTTTGTTTTGTTTTTAATAAAATGAAATAAAAAGACTTGAGGCCTCTGATCACTGACTTCCCAGAAATTCCTAGAAACTCCATGCTTTTCCAAGCCATTACTGTGTTACAAAGTGAACATTCTTAAAAATTCTCAGACATTCTAAGCTTTGTTTACTTAGAATCTTGGGAATTCCTAGGAATTCTAAACATGTACAAACCATTCCCAAAAATTCCCAGCAATTCCTAACCAAATTCATGTGTGTGTGATTTGCATTGTTTGGAATTTCTGGGAATTTCTGAGAATTCCTAGAAACATTTTGGAAATTAATTAACATAAAGACCTTTCAAAGCTATTTATTAAAATCCTTGAAGATCTTTAAAGATCCTATGAAGATCATGCTAAAGATCGATTAAAGATCTTTGAAGGATCCTCGTAGGATCTTCAAGGATCTTGATAAAGATCTTTCCAGGATCACTCCAAAGATCCTTTTAAGATCTTTGAACGATCCTCGTAGGATCTTCAAGGATCTTGATAAAGATCTTTCCAGAATCACTCTAAAGATCCTTTTAAGATCTTTGAAGGATCCTGGTAAGATCTTTAAGGATCCTGATAAAGATCTTTTAAAGATCACTCTAAAGATCCTTTTAAAATCTTTGAAGGATCCTCAAAAGAATCTTTGAGGATCTTCAAGGATCCTGATAAAGATATTTTCAAGATCACTATAAGGATCTTTTTAAGATCCTTAAAAAGATCCTCATAGGATCTTTAAGGATCTTTGCCAAGATCCTTATACTGATTTTCACTAGGATCTTTGCAAGATCCTCACAAGATCCTAGAAATGTCCTCAAAGATCTTTGCAAGTAGTTTTAGCATCTGAAGATCTTTGAAGATCTTTCAAAGATCCTACAAAGATCTTTACAGGATCCTCATCTTTAAGGATCTTTGACAGGTCTTTGAAGATCTTTAAAGATCCTCAAAGATCCTGTGAGGTTTTTCACCAGGGTTAAGTAACCAGAGTTAGTGTCAGTGGTGATTGAATTATCTTTAAATTAACTGATAGACAATAGGTCATTGTTCTGATATATCTTTATTGTGCAATTGTAGGATTTCAATGTATTTGTTTTCTGGGAGTAATGAATTATCATTATTCAAACCAATCTCCTGGTTACAGTGGTTAATTACATGGCTCAGTACTTGTTTTATTTTCAATAAATGGATACTGTTCTTTGTAGTTACTTTTTAGGCCTTCTATCAGCATGTCATTTCTCTTTACAGTTAGCTATATAGTTCTTATGACTCCAGTTGTAAGAATTTGTTTAAACATCAATACAGATCAATTTGACGAGCATGTCCTTTATTTTTATTGTCAAATGTATGTTTGGTCGAGTGTTGATAACGTTAAGAGAAATTAGATTCTGATTACTACTAGGCCTTAAGGGCCAATGACAAATTTGTTATTTTTTGTACTTTTTTCCCCAGACAGAAGTTCATGGCTACGGGATCAACTTCATTTGCCTCCACCAAGGAGACAACAAATTACGCTCGCCTCTGCCGTCTGTTGGTGGATGTGGGATCACAAGTTTTAAGGGACACGTTTGATAGAATTCACCCTCCAGCAAGTCTTCATGTAGTATTAACAAGTCCTGTTGTTCAAAGAACACTAAACTCCCTCTATACAGGAAGACGGAAGATCCTCAATTCTACCCAGTGGGGATTGTTGTATCCTCTTCATTCACCTCCAACATCAGCGAGCTTTGATATCACACTTCTAACAGTGCTTCTGAGGAACATATGTAGCTTGACTCCTCCAGCATCTGGGTGGGACAGTCTTCCTGCTGCTACAGACACCAACACTGCAGATGATATTGCACGAGTGAAGTATTACCGCAACAATCTCTATGGTCACGCTGCCAAAGCATCCATTGATGACGCTTCTTTCAATGCTTACTGGAGCGAGATCCGTGCGGCGCTGGTGAGACTTGGTGGAGCAGGTTATGGAGCCTTGATTGACAGCCTGAAGACAGATGGCATGGATCCTGATTGTGAGAAACAGTACAGGCTACAGCTGTTAGAAGAATGGAAGGAGGATGATGACAATATCAAGGTCAAGTTGGAAGACGTGAAAGGTAGTAACTCATGTTGATGTAATGTGCTTTCATGGATGAAAAGAGAATCCTCGTGCTAATGCCTAATGAATTTGCGTAGGGTTTTCACCAACTTCTTCTGAGGGTTTTTTTGATAATGTACTGTAACGTTTTTGTCCTATATATGTAATTGTAGACCATTGTTGGGTTGAACGAACTTGTCTCGATCACAAAATCATGAGACTTTGAGAAAATAAGCATACCCCTTCCACGGAAAATGTATAGGGTCGCGCATTTCCTCCCGGTAATCATTTGCTATTACATTGCTGACATGTATTGCTGAGTGACTGATTTGACTGGATATTTTCAGGGGCGAGATTCTTCTGTAATATCCATGCGCGGCTCACAGTGCCTTAGACTATTTCTAGTTTGTACTGTACTTTGTTTGCATTCATAATTACAATAGCCTTTCTTAGCCGAGCTTCGCGGACTTGTACTCAGCTGGCGATTTTAGTTAAGGCAAATTAAATTGTGTGATATGTGGCCAACTATGATGTAGCATCGCTTAAAATGTCGCTTGAGGGACGATTTTAGGTCAAATTCAACTAAAGTTAATGCAATCAGCGGTCTGCAGCTTGACAGTTCGTATCTGCGGGGTGGCCCTTACCTTACTGCAGGTCCTAATCGTGACTGTGCCACTATTTGAATTTTAATTGAGGTGAGCTTTGCGGATTTTTTTGCTTTGCCTGCCTATTGCAGATTCTTACGATGTCCTGCTCGTTTAGCATTAGCCGCCTTTAGACTCAGGTAAGTATTGGGTGTGGTAAGTATTCGCGCCACTGATCTGTCAGTGTGACAGTGTCCTGCATGATTGGGCGGCGCAAGGAGTTTCCCGCTCACAGGTTGCCATGATTTCCTCCAAGCTCACCTTTAATGGCCTTTAGTACCTCCACTAAATTCCCAGTGACCAGTTGCTATGGTCATCATTTGGTAATGTCTTAAACAGAGACCCAATTTCATCATTTCCGTGAGGAAAATACCGGCCCACCCTCAGGCTGGCTTAAAAGGAGAAAATTATTTTTAAAGTTCTTTTGCTAATATTCAAAGAAACGTTCTACATTTTCCTTTAACTGTAATCTGATCAAATTGAAAAGCTCGCTTTTGTAGCCATTTAATCTTCAGATAGTTCGGATATTTTCACCATTTTGTGTTAAGCCCAGTCTATACTCTGTAGTGCGCAAATGTAGGATCTTGCTCAAGTAGGCTATGGAAACACTGATGTGCTTGGTTTGGTGACACTGTTTTCACATTTGATTTTAATCAGACTATTACCCTGAAATCAACACGCGTGGCTGTAGACCAAACGACAAAGAACTTTTTATTAACATTTTATTCAATGTTGATCTTTTGATGATTTAGATGACATCACTGAGAAGCTTGTGGATTTGAGCAATGAAATGGAAGGCATGAAAGAGAAGTTGGATTCGCATTTTCAAACAAAGGGAAAAGAAATCAAAGGCCAAGGTTAGTTGCAGGATCCTGCAAGATGAATGTAAAAATCAGATATAAAGGTTTCATTTTCGCATAGGGAATCTAACTTTTTATAGCCTAAAGGTTCTTGTGTTGACGATTTAGACAAGATGTTTTTGGGTTGTAACATGAATAAGCGATACAAAAGTAATATCAGATCTTACTGAGGTAAACCATGGAAGGAAGTAGTTAATTTGTTGTTTTTGTTATAAAACAGATTAAAATATCAAGGTTTAGGTAACATCATGTTGAATATTGGTCCTTAGAAGACATCATAGAGAAACTCGCGGAGATGAGAACTGACATGAAAAAGCTGGGAAAAACAGCCAGTAAAGAAAGCAAAGTCCAAGGTCAGTTCCAGAAAGCTACCGGGTGATTTTTGTTGTTGTTGATGATTTCCTATCCTTGTCTTTCTATAGACAATAATTGCCGGATATCCCTTGTACACGCCATGATTGCAATGTGGTAGATGCATTTTAAGCTCTTTTTTGTAAGCCACTAGTGTAGGGTGAGAGATAAAACCAGGACTGGCGTTGTATCTAGTCTGTGAAGTAACTATTATGCACGAGAAAAGGAAACTGTGACCAGAAGCTCTTCCAACATCTCATGGGATTGCATCATGCTCATTAAAGGTGCAAAGACCTGATCTTGCTGAAGCAGTCGATGAAAGAATGTGGTTGATTTGTTGAGACTATTTTTTTTTTCAAATTTAAACATGGTCGACTTCTGCTTGACTGAAAAGCAAATTATTCACAAATTCCACCAACATTGTAAATATTGATCTTTAGATGACGTTAACGTGAAACTTGAGCAGATGAAAAGGGAGATGGAATGTATGAGCGAAAAGCTGGATACTGTCTTCAGAGCAACAACAGCAGAAATCAAGGAAGAAGGTCAATTACAGACAGGTATGTAATAAATACGGCTGGGTTTCACCGCCAACCGGTTAGCTCAGTTGTAGAGCACCGGACTAGCGTGCGGGAGGTCGGTGGTTCAAACCCCGGTCGGACCAACACTCAGGGTTTTTAAATAATTGAGGAGATAGTGCTGTCTTTGTAATAACATCTGCAAATGGTTAGACTTTCTAGTCTTCTCGGATAAGGACGATAAACCGTAGGTCCCGTCTCACAACTCTTCATAATTGACTCTGTGGGACGTAAAAGAACCCACACACTGTTCGAAAAGAGTAGGGGACGTAGTTCCCGGTGTGATGGTCTATCTCTCATCTGATGATTAAATGCTCGGAGATATTAGCTCCACAAGCTACTCTAAAATCCGAGGGTAAATAATGTGATGTATGTATGTATGTATATGTATGTGTCGTGTTGAAAGCTTCTTGTCATGTGAAAAGAGAGAAAGTGCTGGTCTTTACCAGAAATGCGGACATTTTGCGCCGGCGATAAAACTGACCAGCTTTTGTAATGCGCATGCTCAAATAAGTGAATTAAGATGGCTGACCAAAAGAGGAGAAAACAAAAACTGACAGATTACAAAGCTCTACACCATTTCTCCACAGCGGATATTTATCATATGATCCAAAAGAAACGATACGGGCCCAAATATAAAATTTTGAAGTAAAGAGACTGCTTTCGAGACGAAAAAGTGGCAACGTGTGTTTGTTGTTAACTGTTAAAAGGTCTCTTTTACTGCTATAAGATGTGTATGAGCAAGTTGTACATTCTGTGTCTGAATACATGACTATTATACGCGAAAAAATCCAGGTTACAGGGATTGCTTTGAATTTTTCCAAAATGGTGGAATTCTTGACACGAAGAAACCCAAAACTGTGGTAAGTTTTCGAATTCCACAACCGATTACAACTTGTTACGGTCGCGAGCAAAACAACAATGGTTCAAATTGGTGACGTTACAATAAAACTTGAGTTCTCGGTATTCTAGAGCATCGAACGCTTCAAGGCAGATTTCAAGGGAAATTGGCCCTAGATTTTATAACATTTTTCCAGTTAAAGGTTTAAAATACCACTACGAAAAGATTTTCACATACCCTTTTTATTGGCATAATTGGTAGTGCATTTTTCAGAATGCAACATATCCAAAGGATTGTGTCATACATTAGAGAAAAACGGTATTATTTGCATCCAATCCCGCCAACAACTCTACGATTTTCGACCGCCATTAATCCGTCGTTCCTACGAACTGGTTACCAGGTTTAATACATTCGGCATCTCTGACGTCGTTTTCTTAAGTGACAGCTTGACACGGCTTATTCTCATTCAACCTTAAGGTGAAACGATCAGTTTTCCCCTGGAACTTTTTACACCAACTCTAAATACTTGATCGTAAGTCTTCTTAAGGTTCAAGACTACAACAGCAGCTTGAATCTAGTTGCATAAATCGATCACAATAATGTCATAAAGCAATGAGCGTCCACTTTGTTCTTATACTCAGGAGGAACTTCTCTCTTCCTGAAATCCCAAACGTCCTTCGTGTTGTGCCTAGCGCATTTCGAGGAGAGTTGTTATACATGTGCCTTCAATCTAATTTAGTACAGGCAGATCAAACCTGTTTTTTGTAACGAAGAAGTTTTTGTGTTCAAACGGAAGAAACCGACTTCATGTCGAAGCGGCTGTTCAAGTGATTCAAGTGGTAGCGAGAAATTTTGCTTTTGTTAGAATCGAAGGAAAATCAAGAAAACAAAAATGCCTCCAGTTTCGACCAAATAGAATACAGTAATTTACCCCTCCATGTTCCTCAATGTTGTAAAGGGACTATGCTGCTCTGATTAAAACTTTACAGCAAAAGAGAGATGAAGATGGCTCGCCTCAGCAAAACAGTGATGATCAACGCACCGATCAGGTTGAACATTAAGCAAAAACAGGAAATTTGGTTTCCCGCTCTAAAGATCGTTTTCAGTCTGTTTCCTTCTCTCCCTGCAAATATCAAATGCCCTTCAACCGCAATGAGGGAAAGTTTTCTCCCGTATAACAACAAATCTGAGCAGCTTCTTCCTTGGGGCAACTGGCTAAACAGCAGACTTTCTCAAAGTCAGTTTTCGTGTGGTCCGCGGTCGGAGGGAAAACAGACTTTTCTCGCCTGCAGCGCGCCAATACATGATTTTGCTAATTTATCACTTCCTGGTGAATTGTGGGTAGTTTCAGTCCTTTGTGGGGGCAAACGGTCGAAATTACAATTTCAAATTATGTCCTTAAATGGCCGTTTCCCCCCACATAGGACTGGATCTACCCACAATTCACCAGGAATTAATCATTAGCAAAATGGTGTATTATCAGGCCGGCGGTATGTCGGAGGCGTGGTAGTTTAAACTCCAATCAGAGAGCGTTATATTGAAGACTTCATTTTCCAGGAAAATTCGCATCAGAGCGACTAGAAATATGGCTGCGATGAATATGAAGAAATTGATTAATTTGGGTTCAACGAAATTAGAGATAACCAACGAAAAGTAGTAGAAGCTTATACTTACGAGGCCGAGGTGTTTTGATGGTCGCCCCGACCGGTTCAGGAGAAAGTCTCCCTCTCCACATCGCACCTTTCGCGTTGAATTTATTTCAACGTGGCGAAGCTGATGTTGTCCAAACAGTTCGCCGTGTTATTTATCCTCTGGTTTCGCTAATGAAAGATCAGGTCTCAAGTCTTCGCAAGAAGGGAACTGAAGCTGGCGTTCTGGCCCTGAATGTTCTGAGACGGAGTGTTTGCCAATCGCGAGGCGCTTTTAATTTAGTGGTCTTCGTTTTATTTTATTCACACTGCAGAGCAAAATCAAAGCTGTGTTCATAGACGAGGCTCGCTGTGTGGGAAAATGTTTAGTGTTTTTCTTTTATCATCATGTTACTAAATGACCTACTGCTTTGATTTTCCTCTCCTCAGACTTTGTTTTGAGAGATCGCACCTAAACTTAAATTAAGAACTAAGCTTTCCGTCGACGGCGGATTTTTATCACTTGAATCTTTGTTTAGCCATTTTACCGACTCCAGGCTTCCACCGTCTTCCTTTATTTGTTCTTGTGTCGACAAAAACTGCATCCTAATTTCTAGGACCTTTTTAACCGCATTATCGTTGTTTCTGGCGCAGTTTCCACGAATTATATCAGTCAAACAGCGTTCTCTGTCGAGTTTCGCGCCCACAAGGATTTCCCCATTCACGCCTGCTTGAGACTGAGAATTTGGGTTTGAAACATTTTCTATAGTCGACTTGTGTGCAACTCTAGCTTAAAAAAAAAACAGTCGTTGTGTCTTTGCTGCGAAGCGAGTTGAGAAAATGACGTAACGACAAAATGACCACTGTGAGAAGCACAGCGTTCATCGCAGGCTTTCTGGAAGATAACCCAGCTTTTTTGAGCTCGAGTTTACCACTTTACTGGACTGGAACTTCATATCAATCGTAAGAATGAGTGAAATTATATGTAATGCATTTTTACTTACCGTAAAAGCTCTATTAACCCCCCATCTCCAATAAGCTCCCAGTTTGGAGATCGGTTTTTGTAATAAGGCCCCCCACCCTTTCTAATAAGCTTACCTGCCCCCCCCCCCCCATTTGAGAAATGGGATTTTGTAATTAGTCCCTCCTATTCCCTCTTACAAAATCTACTTCATGCGGCCCAGTTGTTTGTTTTTAAACAAATATACTTTCAAACACATCATACTGTTTGCTGCTCTTTATCAAATAATAAAGTTTCACTCCAGTTGCTTAAGTTTTGTAGAAAAACTATTTTAAGACAAAAACGGCGTGTTTAAGATTGGAAATAAGTCCCCCCCCCCCCCCTCTCTAATAAGCCCACCGTTAAGGAGGCCTGAAATTAAATAATATCCCCCCAAGGGGGAGGGGGGGGGATAGAGCTTTTACGGTAATTTTGATCGTAGTGATACTTTAAGTGACGAAGCACGTGGTCTTTATTCCAGCCCAATTCCCATTCTGAAATACGCACGAAAATTACATCAGAGATTTTAGCACAAATAATATAGCTTTCTGTGGTAACTGGAGCGTATCCTGCTGAATTAAAATTTGCTTAAGTAATCCCTGCATTTCTCGGTGGATACAAAACTGAACATGGAAGTTACCCACCAACCTCTTTACTTTCAATAAAAACTGGATTTTTGAAAAAAAAAAATAATTTCACACATCTGAAATCTTTTCTGTGAAATATCAGTGTTACACCAATCGCAATACGGTTTTCGTGAGAGCTTTTTCACAGACCACGCAGTCAGATATATAAACCTTAATAAAATACAAACTTCCATTGATCAGAAATTGTTTTCCTGTGGTATTTTTATTGATCTTAGAAAGGCATATGACACGGTTGACCATTCTATGTTACTTTGTAAATTAGAACATAACAAAATTAGAGAAATAATTGTTGGGTGGTTCGTCTCGCATCTGGCCGATCGCAAACAATCAACTCAAAACGAAACGAACTTTCATCCAAAGCTACTGTCCCTCGTGGTGTACCACAAGGTTCTGTTTCGACCCTTTCCCTTGCTTGATCTATATTAATAGGAGCCATGGGCTCCTGACCCAGCAATAAATTTCATCAAACGGCATTCATAAGTCCTCTCAACTATTTAAATTTTATCTGTTTGCTGATGATTCAAATTTTGCTGTATTCTCACGAAAATGTAAAATCACTGGAGACGATCGCCAACCTCGAATTGATCAAGGTATAGATTAGCATGGTTAAATGGAAATAAATTGTCATTGAACATCTAAAAATCAAATTTAGACTAAAGTTAGCCTATCAGATCCAATCACAGTTGTTTGAAATCATTTTAATGTGTTTGTTTCTCTTTCATGCAAGGACTGTGTTAAGATTCTTGGTGTTTTAATTGGCTGTAATCTATCCTGGAAAATCATGTCTGTGAATAATATATGAAATAAATCATACATGAACTGCGGAAATGAAATCAAATGAAGAATGATCCTCGCAGTTGTGAACGCAATTTATGCAATTGTGAAAAGAAGCCTGAAAAAAATTCAGGACCTCAACGGGGTTTGAACCCGTGACCTCGTGATACCGGTGCGATGCTCTAACCAACTGAGCTATGAAGCCACTGACGTTGGGAGCAGGTCAATTATGGGTACCGGTATCACGAGGGCACCGGTATCACGAGGTCACGGCTTCAAACCTGCCATTTTAGTTGGTCCTTTGAGGATATGTGCGATAGAAGAGTAGAGGCCATTTTCACAAGACACGGAGAGATCCCTGCCTTCCAAGAGGTCCCTTCCAAGACTGGCCAAGCAACTCCGGTTGAACTTCGCAAATTAAGGAAACATTTTTTTAAAAAGAGCCTACGCAAATTGATGAAACCCTAGATAAAGGGGATCCTTATTTTGATATTGCTACTTCCTTTATACTTTATATAAACTCAGTTAATATTGCTTCTTTTCTACTTATAGCTCCAGTTTAGAACTCTGTATATTATCCAGCCCATCTTAAATATGTTGCAGGTTTTAAACCTGGAACGTTTGCTTTTGGAACCAGCCTTGATTAGTTTTAGCTATTTGTGGATTGCCAATATTGCTATAGAGTGCTTTTCAATTGAGTGTCGTCAGACCAAAACCAAAGCAATTACTCTGACCAATCACAACAGACCGAAACAGTGCAAGGAACCAATCAGAATATAAAGCAATTACATGTACCGGCGTAAAGCGCGGGAAAATACGCGCGTGCAAGACGCGATTGGTTTTGGTTTTGCTTCTCATTGGCTGAGAAAGTGGCGCGAGTTTTCCTGGCCAATTACAGAGCGAAGCAATGCAAAACCAAAGCAAAACCATAATTACTTTCGACACTCAATTGAAAACCGCTCTATTCATTCTGTGATAGAATTACACTTGTTGTTGTTGTTGTTACTTGTGACTCTACCACCCCCCCCCCCCCCACCACCACCACCTCCCTCACCCAACACACACACACCCCTCAGACTGTCGGTCCTTTTGGGGAGGTGGCAAGGTGAGGGGAACTATTATTTGCTGCTGAAAAGTGTTCTAGTTTTATTGGCCACTGAGGTAGTTGAAAGAAGGAGACCGCAACAAACTAGGGTCGGTCACATTTTAATAGGCTGGCTGTTTGACTGCTTGAGGCTCCTCTACGTTAACTTGGACTGACGTGATATTTATTTTCTTTTTATATCTGGTAGATCAATCGCGACTGAAGGCAGCCATACAGCGCATGAAGGACAATATTAAAGCAGGCACGGAGAAGCCTCCAGATCTTCAACAACCCTTCCGACCCCATCCAGGTGAAGGCCCAGAAGCGAAAGATCTGAAAATCGATCAAATTTATGTCAATGTTGTCATTCACGAAGGCAGGGCGGACTATAACTTTCCCACAGATAGATCGGAGCAACTCAAAGTATACCCCCAATTGATTACAAATAAGGCCATGTCTGTACGACCGCAAGATGTTATTGATGCTCAGCACAAGAATGTTCTCGTTGTTGGTCGTCCTGGAATTGGTAAGACAATGATGTCCACCAAGCTTCTTCGAACATGGGCATCTGATGACGCCAAAATGCAAGCGCAATTTGAAGTTGCCTTCCTGCTGAAATTCAGGCACTTGAACAAAGAAACGAATCTCAGTCTTCATGAACTGTTGGCTCGTTCGGACATGGTGGAGAGCTTGGATGGCGAAGTCTGGAAGTACATCGAAGAGAACCCAACTAAAGTTCTTTTGATTTTTGACGGAATTGATGAATTTTCCGCAAGATCATCTATAGCCAACAATGACTTCAGTTACAAGGACACTGTGAAAGAGAAGATGCCTCTCTATACTCTCTACAGGAAATTAGCGTTGGGGAAACTTCTCCGTGGTGCTACTGTCATTACGACCACTCGGCCAACTGGTGTGCAATGGATTAAATACCTGAAGTTTCACAGAACAATTGAAATTCTTGGTTTCACATCTGAGCAAGTTGAGGAGTATGTGGAGAAGTTCACTGAAGATGATCACAACGACGACGCAAAAGACACAATATGGCAGCATATTCACTCAAACTTAAACATCTTTTCCCTGTGTTATATTCCAGTAAATTGTTTTATTATTTGTCATTGCCTTCTTCAATTGATAAACATCTGTACTGACGCTGCACGAAAGCTCCCCACCAAGATTACTGAAATTTACAGCATGAACGTCAAGATTTTCTTCTTTAAGCACAATCGTGAGAACAAATATAGCCACTCTACAACTGACTTAGATACATACATTTACAAAACATTTGACGATCTTCAACCTGAAAACGAGTTGGTGTTCAAGAGGCTGGGAGAAATGGCTTTCAATGGAATCAAAGAAGGAAGATTGATATTTGAATCAAGCGAAGTTGGGGAGCTAGAACATTGTGGCCTGCTTCACCGTTTGGCAGATGCAAAGCCTCGTAAACTTAGCGAACCGCCAAAAGCTCAGTTCTGTTTTACCCACCTGACGGTGCAGGAATTTTTTGCCGCAAAGCATTTGACGGACACCTTGAAAACAGAAGACCTGCGACGATTTGTGGCTGATCACATTGAACATGGTACATGGCAAGTAGTGATGCAGTTTGTGGCCGGACTGCTAGAGCCCGATGCAGATCAAGAACTGTCAAACATTGATATCTTTGCAGACCTTCTCCCCACGTCAAGGGAGAGAGATGGTTCATGGACCTGTTGGCCGGCTTATCATAAGCACTTAGCACTGAACGTATGTAAGTGTTTGAACGAATTCGATGTAGAGCAAAAAAATTCAGTGCTGCGCAAAACTGCGGAAATTGGTTTCAATGGGGTAGATTTTAGTAGGTTGAGCCTCTCACCGGTGGACTGCACAGCTATAGTGCGTTTTCTTAACAATACCAAAGGATTGAAATACTTAAACGTTTCTCACAACCATATTGGTTCGTTGGGTTGCAGAGAGATTTGTGATTTGCTTATTGATGTAAATTGTCATCTCACTAAGTTGAACCTCTCTAAAAGCGGTATAGGAGAGCGAGGAACAGCATTCCTTTGTGATGCACTAAAACATGAAAATTGTAATCTGACTGAGTTGTACCTCAGTATTAACGATATAGGAGACCAGGAAGCAGCATACCTGTGTGATGCACTAAAAGATGCAAATTGTAAGCTCACTAAGTTGGACCTCAGTAGTAACAATATAGGAAAGCAAGGAGTAGCATACCTGTGTGATGCACTAAAAGATGTAAATAGTAATCTGAGTGAGTTGGACCTCGATGATAACAATATAGGAGAGCAAGGTGCAGCATACCTGCGCGATGCACTAAAAGATGTAAATTGTAAGCTCACTACTTTGTACCTCGGTAGAAACAATATAGGAGATCAAGGTGCAGCATACCTGTATGGTGCACTAAAGGATGTGTATTGTAATCTAACTGTGTTGTACCTCAGACATGACAGTTAGGTGGTTCCTGTAAAGTAACCGTATAGGATATCAAGTAGCAGCACAGCTACGTGATTCAGTCAGCGATGTAAGTTGACCTCAGAACATTGTATTTGAACCTATTAGGAGAGTATCAAGCAGCATACCGTCTGAGTTAGGCAACAGAAGATGTGGTAGCGTTCTATTGAATCGTTGCAAATTTTGTTAGAATAAAGTGCGTCTACACAAACTTGGTCGTTTTATTCAGATTGTGTGGTAAGTTTTAGTCAAGTTTAGATTGCTTTGCAAGTAACCGAAGGTGGAGAGGCTGGGCCTTGATTCCATTGATTTTAGTACTGACATAACTACGATTGCTTGTTTATCATATTTTTGCAAAGCATTATCACAGTACCCGCCACAACTTGATACAAGAATCATTTAAATTTTGCTTTAGCTCTTGAGAGAAAGTGTGTGGAAGAACTTCAAAAATTTTGAATTTCGAAAACCAAAAAGGTCAAAATTTAACATAAGCGTAAAGGAGATGAGACTAGATACAGAATCGTCCCCTAGTCAGTTTGAGGAAAAATTGCTTGAATTGGCTTAGGCACCAACAAATGTCAACAACTCTGACTTTGCCCTGCTTTTCTTCTTTTGGTGGTTCACCGCAGCTGTAAACACTAGACAGAGTTGTGAGAAATTATTGCTTAAGACAGTTTCAGGGAATTTTAATTTCGAGCCGACCTCAGGTTGGTCCTTGCCGCATTTGTTTACAGTTTAGCTGAATTAGCAAACTGAATTAAACCTTAAAGCAGCAGATACCAGCAACTGTTATCCGGCGCGGATCCAGAACGGTTTCCACCTCTTTGCGGAAAAAAAAAGGTCAGACTCTTGAGAAATGAAACTTTTTTTGGTTTTTAATAAAAATATAATCTTGAAAACTTCCACACTTATTAAAAAATATCATTTGCGATTTATCGGGAACAGTCATGCTGACTAGAACTGGCCAATATCATGACCGAGTGAATCAAAAGTCCAAGAAATGGCGCTTAAGGGGGTGTCTAATTTTCGCGGGTCGCGTGTCGCGGGTAAATTGTTGACAGTCACGGGTGAATTGTCGCGGGTCGCGGGTAAGTCTGCGTGTAGAAGACTAATTTGTTCAGGATCAGTCTGACGTCAGTGAATTTTGTATAAACAAAAGATTATCACCTGGTATAGAATAGTTTCGCAGAATACGACAAGCTCATTGAAGTTGCAGTAACTGTAATCCTTCAAGGGCACCTTTCGGAAAATCACATGTGCGTAAGCGTTCAAACGAAAAACTGACAATGTTTCCTTAACCGAATTAATAGCCCTTGTTTTAATTCGGACATCCAAAAAACTGGACTGTATTATTCAGGAGTAAATAGGCTAACAAATTGTGTGAGGCTGTTACGGTATTTCGATTGATTCCTGAGAAAATCCATTGTTAAGTTGGTCAATAGAATTTTTTCTATACGTGTCACGCGCTTGGACGCCACGGGAAAAAAAATATTTCGAATTTGTAAAAGCCTGAACATTTTTGCTAAATTCCGTTAAATCTGATAAGTCTAGCTTTAATTGGTTCAACTGGAGGAAATACACGCAAATATAAATCCCGAGGTTTGGCCTCCAAAGATTTGCACAGTTTCACAACTCATTGGAGGTGCATGGTGCCAAAGCGGTAATACCGCCGACTAATCAGTGAAGGACAACTGAGGAATTCTTGAAAGGGGATAAGTGACAAACTAGTCTTATTCAGTCGCGGGAAAGTTAATTTCCACGTTCAGACGGAGTGTTCGTTTGGTTATTATTGGAAGGAATACGTTTGGTGAAAATAAAACCAAAACTACCGTCTCGAAATCGGTTCGAACGTTGACTGCAAACAAAATATGCAATTCAAAATCCTGAGTGAAGCTTTGCGCGAAAAATGTCAAAAGACTGCTACACCTCTAGTGAAATTATCGAATTTTGGCACCTTTACCCATTTATTAACTGCTCCAAAAAGCTAATTTTTTTTAGCTTTTCTCGCCTTCGTTTACCCATTATGTAATTTTTCTTTTGCCAATCGCAACATTAATTAATTATTCCTCTTACCAAACAGCGCAAAATTCAAATGTTAAAAAAGTTTGTTCCCCGAAGGATTTCGGTAACCTTATAACTTACAACTTTTAATGACTTTAATTTCGATATTGATCATCATCATCGTCACCACCACCACCACCATCGTCATCATCATCATCATCATCATCATCATCATCATTATCAATCAATCAATCAAACAAACTTTATTTAACGAGGGTGACACTTAATAGTTAAAAACTGATAAACTCGTGGCCCTCCATAAGCATTGTTACAATACTAGATAAATTATTTAAAACCTAATTAAAAACTATAATGTACAACAGATCAAGAACTAACAGCAAAAGGTAAAACGTTATGCTTATATCATGCGATCTAAAAATAAATTATCTAAAAAAGGAGTAAGACTTTTATCCCTCAGCTGACTAAATTTAAAATGTTTATACAAAACATTCTTCAAAATATTTACCGATTGAGAAGTGCGTAGCTTAATGGGGAGGCGATTCCAACATCTCGAACTTGTAACAGAAAACGTGCGGCCTCCCTCTTTCTCTCTAGTGTATCTCCTAGCTAAAATAGTAAAATTAGCACCACGTGTATTTCTGCTGTGCTGGCTGTTGTTTAGTTTTAACAGTTCGCTTATATAGGCAGGGCAAATACTAATTATTCTCTTGTAAGCCATTAAGCATCTTTTGATGTCGGACTCGATGTTATATGGCACCCACTTTAAAGTATTAAATAGATCCACAGTACTATGGCGTTGCTGAGCGTCAAGAAGGATTCGAGCACAACGTTTCTGCAACTTAAATACCTAACTTATATTGTCATGGCTGCAACAGCTTGTCCATGTTACACTGCAATATAATATCAGTGGTTTAATTAAAGAATTATAAAAACGTATACGCTCTGCTCTTGGTAAGTAAGCCTTAATTCTGTTGAGTATGCCGATACGCTTTGATATCTTCTTACATAAAGAGTCGATATGAACATGGAAAGTGAGTTGTTCATCAAGTTCAAGGCCTAGCAGCTTGACGTTCTGGACCTGTTGTAATGTGCTTCCATTAAGATCTTCATTACTTAAACGTTTTCGTAGGCAAGGTCCATCTATTAATATCGTCTTCGTCTTGGAACAATTTAGTGGTAATTTGTTTGCCTTTTTTCCTAATACATTAACAGTTTATAAGAAGTACAATATGTATGTACAATATGTGGCAAGGTGACCTCTAGAAACCACCAGGCTTTCAGTTGAGGCCACCTTAATTGTGCATACTGACCATATGTTTACATAGATAGTGCTCAAGTGTGCGGCCAAGCCAATTCAGCAATTATTTTTCGATGATGTATATTGTATTTTCCCCTGCAATTCTTTTGTGACGAGGGCAAAGCTTCTTTGCAACCTTTTCAACAGACTGAACGGTGACAATTCGAAGGCAAATTTATGAAAGTCTTATTTTCAGTCAAGTATCATTCGCTGGGCTTAGAAGTGACCTTCTGTGGTAAGAAAAATCGTGAAATATTAAATAGTTCTTCAAGAAACTAAACAGAGTGCTCACTTCTTGAATTCAGGACTGACAGGTACAAAAAAAGAGAAGGAATGCTGGACAGCGAGCTCTTTAAATGACTTGCAACGTCTTAATTAAACGCGAGCTGCTCAAAATGGAACGAACATAGGGTGGGGATGGGGGTTAGGTTGGACAGTTGACTGTGCAGCATGGGGTGGAGTGATATGGAGTGGAACAAATAAAATCGAATGAATAGGATGAATAGACAGATAGCATATTTCTTTAATGACAGCCGCCCCACAAGCTATTAGAACTTAGTCAAACAAGTCAAATAAAGAACAGTTAGAAAGTCCGTGTTCAGTTTATTTCTTTCCAAAACACAGGTGTGTGGTTGTTGTAGAAAGTCGTCGTGAGTGAGTGTATCCGCTGGGAGAAAAAAGTGGCCGACGTCGAGACGTGACCGTTGTTCCACTGTATCAGGTGTATAATCTGATTAAGGGCCTGTTTACATGGAGGGAGGGTGCCCCAGCTAACCGGGCTACCCGGCTAGGAGGGCTGAAACATGCCTTGCCTTGACATGCAACTCACCCAAGCGGTATAGCCAGTGGGCTATCTTTTGAGCGGTCGCTAAGCACAACAAACAGGATAGCGGACAAAAGAAACGTTTTAACGGTGAGTTCAATTTTTTGATCGCTCGTTCCATTAGCGGCCGCGTTTTAGTGTGTAGGATTGTTATTTTGCACTCTGTTAATTGGTCGTTGTCGCTCGAGGCAGTTAACTTTAAAGGCTGACCTGGAACATAATGCTGCTTTCACGGTCTTCTCACTTCGGCTAGCCGGGATAACCCTGCACGAACCGGTGTACACCTGAACGCCGCTTTAGGTCGCTTAACATGGATTTAATGTTAATAACTCGTTCAGGTTTCAAGCAATCAAAAATCTCGATGTGGGATATTTTGTTATAGAATTGTTTGGTGATTTTTGGGTATATTTAGGAGGAAATAATTTTTCTCAAAGGATTAGTTAAATTTAGGGAAATGGGAAATATTGAAAATTTAATGAAGGTTTAGAATTGGGTGAAAGTTAGAAATTGGTAGACGGTCATCAAACACTTCCCCAAGCAGCCTTCAGGGTTCTTGTGAAGTGTCAACTGTCTGGTGGTGTTTCAAGACATTTTTACCCCATTTCCATCCCTTCTTCAAACTCCTTAAATTTTCACTCAAAGTTGAAGTGTACCCCCACCTTAACACATGATCTTTTGTCGTAGTTCACGCTAATCCTTCAAGTTTTACTTACTCAATTATTTTAGGTACCTTGTTACACTATTTGAGATAGGGATA
This sequence comes from Pachyseris speciosa, assembly GCA_016490735.1. Taxonomy (NCBI): domain Eukaryota; kingdom Metazoa; phylum Cnidaria; class Anthozoa; order Scleractinia; family Pachyseridae; genus Pachyseris; species Pachyseris speciosa. The sequence continues at coordinate 307,228 of JAEMWC010000872.1, forward strand.
AGCTGTTTCAAAAATAAAGCTCAAGTTTAGCTTCTTTCTCCGCCACGAGCACGTTCAAGCAAGCAAGAGATCAGACGAGCGCTTTAATTACTAGTTGCTCACCCGTGACAATTTATCCACTACCCGCGACAATTCACCCACGACCCGCGAAAATTAGATTGTCCCGGCGCTTAAGGGATTGAAATCCATTTTTTTTTCTTTTTCCGGAGATCCACCTGCTGTTTATATCGGAAAATGGTTACCATTTTCGCTGGATCCGCGCCTAGTTATATTGTGTTAATTGCAAAAATAGTATTTCTCTCAACTTTCTTTCCTTTCACCGATTTACCTGGGAAATCTTGATATTAGGTCACAAACTGTTCTCAACGCAGCCGTCTGCTTCAGTCAAGGAAGACTTGTGCGTTATGACTGTTAGCCCATGTAACAACTCTATTCAGGACCACGTATCACCACATGTTTTCCGTGTGCATTTCATCTATTGATCTTGTCAACAGACTGGAGAGTAGATTCTCTTTCAGCCACTTCAGCCACTTAGTTCGTCTATTTTCTTCTTATGCGCTTTAAGGACGAGATTGTCCCTGGTGGTGGAGCTACAGGCGAGGGGAAGGAAGAGGACGGGAGGGCCCATTATTAAAAAGAGCTGGGAAAATTCGTCAAACATTTCGTAGAGGTTGCACACAAGGTCTCCGACTGTCGTGTTGCGGGTGCGGTGTGATTTCTCTTTAATTGGTCTCTACAAGGTAGCAACCCTGGAAAAATAATCCACTTTTTCACAATGTGTTTCTTTTCTGTTTGTTTCGCGGTGTTTGATTATTTGAATTGGTTGTTTATTTAATTTGTTTTTGTTCGTTTGTTTGTTTTACGGAGAAAATTATTCCACTGTGAAAGGCTGATAAATTTAAAGCAGCTACGTCATAGCAAGAATAGAGTATTGCTACAACAACAAAAAAGAGAAAGAAAAGGGGAAAAACAGAAAAAAAAACTAAACCTAAGAGTCTTATTTTGATGTCACAGCTCCGCATTCCCGCCTCCAGTCTTCGCGCCATATTGTACCATGCGGAAGTAAAATTTCACTTTCATACCTGGCAAAAAAGCCGGCAAGAAAAATTTTTTAGGGATTTCTTTCTTCCGATTTCCATTCAGCAACACCGTAAAGTTTGGATCAAGCAAATAAAAATAATTCAGTCATATACACTTTAAAGGGAGCTGAAGCTTTCATGTGTTGGTCTGCTACTGGGAACAGAATGGGTGATTCGCACAAGTGTCACAGGCTTACCACACGGGTGACAGTCCTGTTCTTCAGAATGAAACAACTATATGATTATTACCTGTCTCTCGCTCTGAATGGTATGATACTCTATCCTAAGGTGAACATTACTTCCAACATTTCATCATGGTGGCGATTTTGGGGAACTATTCCGGGTTAGGAATAATCAACAAATTGACGTCAGTTTCTTACAGCGCTTTTCATTTGAGCGTCGCAAGGGGTAAAGTGCGGGAAAAAACGCGCGTGCAAGTCACGATTGGTTTGGGTTTTGAGAAAGTGCCACGAGTCTTCCTGGCCAATAACAGAGCGAAGCAATGCAAAACCAAAGCAAAACCATAATTACTTTCGACACTCAATTGAAAACCGGTCTCTGTGTCTGTCCTCTTATTGATGATAAATTACGTCATAACATTCAACAGAAAACTTTGACAATGTTATGACGAAATTCATCATCTATAAGACGACAGACACAAAAAACTGACGTCAATTTGGTTTGTACAATAACGAAACCCAAAATGGTCAAATGCCGGGTTGAAATGACAATAAAAGGCACCGTAAACAACCGCAAACATAAGAAGTAAATGAATTTTATTCAAACTTACGCCAACATTGTCAATACCTTTTCTCGCTTTCTGATTGGCTATTTACAACAGTTAAGCAACTTTCATTGGCTAAAACGTTGACAGTTTGACGTGAGGATTATGCCTCGCATACATTGAAATCTTCATCCACTGCAGAAAGTTGACTCAAATTCAAAATGCGATCTGAAAAGCCTTGTAGAGGTGTAAAACGGTTATGTTTAGGTCCGTGCCTCGGCCTTAACGCGTCGAAGACTTTCGTCTGGCTCTTCCTCAGTCATTCCGAGCAAGTTTTTTGCTTAGTTTATGTTCAGAGAACCACGCGGTAAACTTAGCAGAAGGTACGTCGATGTCTACTGAGTTGTCTAATAAGCAGTTTATGAGGAGTTTTTTGTTGCTGGTGAAACCTTTGTTATGACAAGAAGTCTAGTAAACTTTTTTTTAGAAAGAAACTGGACTGTTAGAATTGTTATCTTGTGTCTTTACTTGGAAAAAACTTCACAAAACACTATAAGTTACGTTTCGATTAGAGCCTTTAGACTCAGCGTTTTAAAGTCGTCTCCACTTAATTCGGAAACATGGTTGTTTTTCTTTCAGTTGCTTCATTTTCAGGAGTTCTACATAATAAACGAGTCCAGCATATAATAATTCTAGCTCTTTTTCACAGTCAGAGCGGATGCCATCACAAAAAAATAGAGTTAAAAACAATATTAAAGTACGATGTGTCGCCCTACTCCATCTTGCCACAAATTTTGCATAAATTGAAATTCATTTGTCTGTACTCTCATTGATGATAAAAATTAGGCAATCAGCAATCAGTTATTGCAAAAATAGTAATCGTATTCTTTGGAACCTACATGTATTACACTTTCGGGATGAACTGAAATGTAAATAGTCTCCTACGCAGTCGTTTTTAGGGGACTCGTATTTCATCTCATCCTCACAAATGCCTGCTTACCCGAAGCCAGAATTCCTTTTCCGCAGGTAAGGCAATCATATTTTACCTACTGAATTCTTGATTGTGTCGACACTCCAAAGATAAAATATAACGAAAATAGTCTCAATTCAAAATTATTGTTTTTAAATCTCACTGATCTAACTTGTAGCAATTAAGAAATTTGTATAAGGGAAAAGCGACCTAGTATTTTTCAATTTATCTACTGGGTATGGCAAATCGCTTATCAAAAAACAAATCGGCTGCAGCGCTTTGATTCGTTTACAAGTTCGCGAGAGAAAGAAACACGCATTGGGATTAATTTTACTTGTCATCGCTAAAAAATTACTCGATTGTCATCGGCTAGGATGCCCGCGAGTCTAACAACATGAAAGGAAAGTTTGTAGCGAGGAGGTGAACTAGAAATCGCCTAAAACAACTGCGTGAGAGGCTAAAATGTAATCTGTTCATTTCACTCCCGAAAGAACATGAAGTGAATACGGTCTACTCGGAATGCGCACAATATGCGTTCTTTTGGTAAAGTCTTGGCGGGAAAATCGTGCGAGGGCCGCCAAGCACGTGACGTGGTAATGGCAGCCACATTCTGACACTCGCTCCAGACTACTCTGCGTACTGGTCAAAATAACTGTTCTTTTGGAAAACCTTATTCTGTGCATTCTCCTTATTGCCAAAGAGCCACGCGAGCGAAAACGCGCATAGGTCACGAGACTGCGGGTTATAATATAACTCCCCCGTCCGTACGCAAGTGTGAGTTTTAGCCCAAGCAGAAAATATCTCAAATCTGTTGAGACAGGTTGTGGGTGAGTGATTTCTGGATCGATAAACTGAGATTTGTAGCCATATAAAGGGATGTGGAAGTATTCAAGATTTCCAGAAGCCAATTTCAAGCGAACCTGCAAGCGCTTATTTTTGTAAGCGCCGATGAAAATACAATATTCCTTCTCACCTAAGTCAGAAGTTCCTAATGTACTGTTTTCGTCTTGGGATTTGACGGGAAATCACGGGATATGAATGTGGCCTGTTTAATATCGGTAAGTACTAAGCTTTACATTTTACATTTATCAAGGTAAATGTGATTTAGGTTTCTTTTTCTTGGCGTCTACATTGAATCTAATTGAAAGTGTTCGTTCTAAAGTAACTACCAAGCAAGGATGGTACAGTAATGACGCAGTAGCCTGGACTGAGTATCAGTCTGCACGAAATCTCTACTAAAGGTACTCAGTTGATTAACCCATTGGCACCCGTGCCGGCCAAAACCGGCCGTAAAAAACTCCCATGCTTCAAAACATTGCAACTTTTTCAATCACACGAATATTGCCTTAACTATTAGTTGTGAGCACGAAATGGAATGCCCTTTAAATTTGGATATCCAATAAATGCAAGAAACGTAGCGATTTTTACCAAATATGGCCTTTTGAGTTTGGACAAGAACGAAACTGGCCGTTTTTAACGTCAAAGAGAAACAACAAAAATGCCCCTTTTTGCCTTCATGTTTTTTAGGGAAATCATCGTCGAAAAACCAAAATTCAATCATCATAACAAAATTCAGTCCTTTTTCTAGCTTAGAAATGACTTTTTTTGTTCATATTCTTCTCCCGAGCGTAGATACAGCCTTTTGTTCCAGTGCATTCGGGCCTTCCCGACATTTTCAACATCTTGAGCGCATTGCATGCTGGGAACTAACGAGAATTTTTGACAGCGCCCGTTCCTTCCCCCAATTCTTTCACATATAAACTAAGTCTACAGCCACTCCGACCTACCGCCAAAATTTCCTGCTCGTGGTCATCTTCAGTACACAGAAATTCCAAAATATGTGGCGGTAGGTCGAGAAATTCATCAATAGTCGAGTCCCAAAGGTAGTAAGTGTTCGACCGGCCAAATTCCCAGTTCGTCGAGTAACAAGCCAAATTCAACAACGATTCTTTGAGAAAGTGGACTCTTAGCTACCGTCACGCTTAATGATGCTCATCAGGCAGCCGCTAAAGATGAAAAATGGCTCTAAATTTAGCAGAAATCGCAAGTAAACCGAACTTGGGCCATTGTTGTCGCTCACGGATAAAAAATAGCTACGTCAAAATGACGTTTTCAGAAACCTTGAGCCTCCGGTGGCTTAGGACAGCACCACTTTTCCCTGGTAGGTCAAATAAAGAGTCACGAATTGCTATTCATCGTTTATAGGTGGAAAATCACTCCGAAAATGTAAAAACCTGCGGTAGTCAATGGGTTAATGGCATGATTTCTTTCATGCCTGCGGCAGCCAGTGATAATTTGAAAATGAATTTTGAACTAAGCTTAACTTATCAATAACACGAGTGACATGTATTTAGACTTTATGTTTCCAAAACTCCGTTCCATCTTTGATGGCTTATAATTACAGACAATATTACTCGAAGAACGGTTGCTTCTGGCTATAACATTAAGCTCGTGTACGTACAACGATGGCTTTCGTTACTTGACCCTTTTTTTTAATTGGGAGCATGCTTTACAACTAAGGAAGCGATCTAGCTTAAATTGGCTTCTCTAATTTTTCCATTAATTTACTGGGCTTTTCACGAAGAAAGCTTTGGGAATTTTGCATAGTTTTGGTACCTTGAACGTTTTGTGTTTTCCATACTGACATTCAGTCATCAATGAATACTATTAATATTAACCCCATAAACAACCACAAGTTTGAATAATTAATTTATTGCGCTGTGCAGAAATGTTACTTTGAGTCATATTAATATAAATTTTAAATGTTTTCATAAAGAGTAAAATTTCATAGCAGAAAACTCTAAGTATTTTCTCTCCCTGGTTAAGTATCTTTTGTGTGTGTCATGCTTTCAAATAACATTATCATGTGATCATGGATATTTCGATTCTATCAGATGGAATAGACAATGGACCATTCTTATTGGCTACACTCAGCAGAAACAGTTGTTCTCTGTTGTTAAGCTAACTTTCTTTAATGAAGTGGTTTCAGTAATTTAAACAAATCGCTATCTGTGCTGCAGTCAGAACATTTTTTCACCAAATATTGCTTTTTGCTAGATGCGATGTGGACCATGACGCTTTTCAAACATTTGGCTCCGTCGTCAGATAACAAAAATGCCACTAAAATGTTTGCTTCAAGAATTGAAATTGAAATAAACTTAGGTGACCTTAGAGGCAGATACGTTTTTGTTCCCATGATCAAAGGTTCATTTAATAGACAACTATCTGGCAAGAACGGCCCGTATCTGCAAATCTAATCTACAGCGCATTTGAGCATAGTTAAGTCGCTTCTCTGGAAGTAATGGTTCTGTACTCACGCTTACCCTTGAGAACAAAGGTAACATTAATCAGCAGTTTGCAAAGCATGACTGGGGTTCCGCTCAAACGCCAACCAAGGTAAACAATAGTGGCCGGGTATAGAGTGCTAAAGTGTGACGTCACAAATATTAGAATTTTTGAAATTATGGGATTTGTTGAGATTTTCAGAAAGAGCAAGATGAAAGATGCTAACTTGCTAAAAAATCAGCATTTAAAGGCAAATTGGCTCTGAGATATTAGCACCGTTATGCTCTGCTGACTCCATACAAATCCTTCTAAATTTGACTCGGTTCATAACGTTGGGAACTGAGTAAAATTTAGAAGGATTTGTATGGAGTCAGCAGAGCATAACGGTGCTAATATCTCGCTCTCAAACTGTAAGAAAATGCTGATTTTTGGCAAGTAGGTCTTTTTGATCGTGTTCTTTCTGAATATCCGAACAAATCTGATAATTTTACAAATTTAGTTTTTATAACTTCATCACTTTAGTACTCTATTCTGCAAAGCTTATGTCAAACTTACAACTGAGATTTTGTAGCTGATGTCTTCCCGTGTCTTCGTACATGGAGCGGTTTGTAACGTTGATTTTAAAGCTTGCGTTTTAGTTGGAATTCTCTGAAGCAATTCTGTTGAAAATCGAGTTGTCTCAGCTTAAAAGAACTTCAATGTCGTCTTCTGCTTGATTCCTCTTACATAATCGACGGCCAGTGTTAAAGGCACAAGTTTACGAGTGTCACGGTCTGTAAACAAGCGCTAACTTTGATCAGATGTTTCAGTTTTAAGTGGTTTAGTAGTCATACAGTTATAGTCCTGCAATCACACGGTAAAGCTACAGAAAGCCTTGTAAGTTTCGTGGTTGTTTGTAGTGTCGGTAGTGTTTGTAGCTTATGATAGCGGAAATAAATAGAGGAAATCGAAACTCGACAGAAACCTTTTCTACCAGGAGACAGTGAAAGTAAACTACGCTTATTTTATCAATAACACTTGAAAACGGGTGACATGGATGTGGACTTGACGATTCCATTTCAAATCACTCCAGTTTGGCTGGGTCGTAATGCGAAACAGTTGCTTCGGGCTATTATACTAAGCGCGTGTTTGCACAACGTTGATTTTGGTTATTTGACTCGTTATTGTAAAATTTGAAGTACATTTTATAATAAAGGACACTGTTCTAGACTTAATTTGCTTCTCTCATGATCAATTTTTGCTAATTCATTCAGTGCTTCTTTTTGGAATTTTTTTTCTCGGAGTTTGTTGGACCTTAAAAACTTTACTTGTTTTTCTGCAATGCAGCCATGCATACACTCTTTATACCGGCCCCACAAACATACAGTGAAACATGTCTCGGGCACCCGTCAATGACTGACCTCAGCACGTGTTAAGTTTAGAACAACTGAGCTTTTATAGCTTTAATATGTGTTCCAAAGTCTTCAACATCAAGCATTTTTTATGTCGCTTTGAACGCTTGCGTCTCAATTTTTCTAGAATAAATATCTCTGCTCGCTGATAAAGTTGACGTCACGCACTGAGCTTTCATTGCTAATGACTTCCTGTGTCTTCCTACATCGAACAATTTTGATGTTGGCTTGCTTTCAACGATTGCGTTTCAGAGTTGGAGTTCCCACTGTTCATTACGGTGAAAAGCGTTTAGTTTAGTTTAGTTAGTTAGGACAGTTTTAGGTCGTTTGATTTCAAGGCTAAGGACGTTTAATCTGCAATCAACCAGGGAAGGAAGCCACAAAAAGGCTTGGCAGTTTTCACAGTTGTTTTACTAACAGTTATCGCCATACAATGATGCATTGTTGGCAAGGCTCAACTCTTCCTTGAAAGGTAAGTTAATTATGAAATCGGCCAATACTTGGACGAAATCGAAACTCGAGAGAAATCTTATCCAACAACTGAAACAGTTAAAGTGAACCTAAATTTGAATTACCAATCATAGTTCAAAATGGGTTACGCTTGTTTGAACTTTATGCCTCCATTTCAAATCCCTTCTATCTTGGATATGTTGTAGTTTCAGTCAATGAACGAGCTGGTACAAGGCGGGTTTTCATGTGATTACCGAATGCACGATCTGGTTATTTCTTTAATCGACTTCCACGACGGCCATGTTTGTGTCCCTCAGAGAGACACCAATATTACGGATCCATACTAAGTCTTGTAATTTTCGGGAAATTACTTTCACCATAACCTTGTACCAAAGAGGCAGATCGTTTTAAGTTGTTTCTCTATGCCTAGCGTTCAACTCGATTTTGACAATTTTCAAAGAAAAAGCGCAATAAAATAAAGCGCAATAATATAAGTATTGTTTTAATTGACAAAAAACCAAGCTTGTATTTGTACAACGACTTTGATTATTTGACCATTCTTTTACATTTTGGAGTATCTAATATGATAAAGAAAACGTTATGAAATTGGCTTTTCCAAGTTCAAAACATCAACCAAGACCTGATATTACGTCAATTCAAGTAGGAGGTGAGACAATTTAGCCCACTGTGCGTTATCTTGGTGTTTTGTTGGATCAAGCTTTATGCTATGATGACCACATCAGCCAATTGTGCAAATCCTCCCTATTCCATCTGAGGAAAATTGGCAACATTAGGAAATATTCGGACGAGGGTGCTACTGAAGCATTAGTCCATGCTTCTGTGTGATCTAAATTAGATTATTGCTGAACTTTCTTCCGTCTATATGGCCTACCCAAATGCCTGATTAACAGGCTTCAGTTAGTCCATAATACTGCTGCCCGTGTTGTTGCATGTACCCGAAAGTACGATCATGTAACACCAGTTCTTAAAAGGCTTCACTAGCTACCTGTTTCTCATCGTATTATTTTTAAGATTCCATTATTGATTTAATAATCACTCGATGATTCTCCTAGCTCCTAGTTATTTATCGGTTCTGCTGAATCGACGTTGTTATGCCCGCACATTACGATCATGTTCACAAGAACTTCTTACTGTTCCTAGATCGAGGACAGTCACATATGGTGATAGAGCGTTCTCCATTGCGGGTCACAAACTTTGGAACGAATTACCTCTCTCACTAAGAAAAGGCTAAAAGCGTTGAAGTCTCCAAAAGTCAAATTAAAACATATCTATTTAAACAAGCACAATTTTTGAGTTTCATTTCTATTGATAACATAGTTCCATTGTAAATAATACTTTATTTTAGCGTTATTGTTAGTTATGTAATACTACAAAGTTTTATATTAGCGCAAAAAACTTTAAGATTATTTTGGGGTTATGGGCACTTCAAGTCAAAGGTTGATCATCGGAAGGCTGCTTTCAATTTCTATTGTATCAAAGATTATTTTAATGACCTAATTAATATAAATTGTGTGCAACATAACCTGTTTATTCCGCAGCCGAACACTGAGGCCCTCAAGAAGAGTTTTCGTTATAGGGGCCCAGTAACATGGAACAGTCTGTCAGCGGAGCCTAAGCAGGCCACTACTTTAAATAGCTTTTATTGCGCTATTGTACATTAGAAATTTCTTAACTTAGTTTAGCACTTATGATAGGTTTTTTCAACAATGTCTGTAATTTTCAAGTCTTAGCTTTTAAGTACTAGGTTTAATGCGCACGGCTCTTTAGAAGACCACTTTTTAGTTATAAGGATCCCGTGGTAAATAAAGTTATTATTATTATTATTATTATTATTATTATTATTATTAAATGGTGGATCGAAAAACACCGAAATAGTGATTACCACTGCTCTTAAACAAGCAAGCTGAAGTTAAAAGCAAATGGAAAAAGATTTGCTTCAAAATTCATAGATAAACCACATGCATTCTTCTTGAGAGCTAGCTGATCACCATCGTTCTCAATGTACTTGAGCTCTACAAACCTTTGGTATGGCATAATATTGTCCAATTCTAATGAAATAACAAACGATTCAAGTACTAAGACTGATGTCAGTGCCTTTTCATGATGACTGATTCATTATGAATTCAGTCCTTGCCATAATTACCTTTGTTGTAAATCCATGACCTTAATTGTTATGATTGAAGTTGAAAAGATCAATTCATGAATGAGTAAGGATCAATTTTTACTCATAGATAAGCTAATGATCTTTTGTTTTCATCTATAGATGTTTAACTCAGCTGTAATGTGGACTCAGAAATGAAGCTTTAGACTGAGTCAGTCAAAAAACTGCTTCAGATCTTTAATAAGCGGTGAATGTATAACTTCAATCCAACAAGAAACATGATTTTACTTTCTCCTGAACATCATATCCAGGTTGTTTTTAAATTGCAAATAATTGATAGCATATTTTATTCAAATTGTCTGTACTCATTCTTGCAAAAGAATACTAATTGGGAAGACTAAAGGCCTGTTTACATGGAGGGAGGGTGCACCGGCTAACCGGGCTATCCGGCTGGGAGGGTTAAAACATATTGGTGCTAATACCATCAAATTAGAATCTGCCGTATGCGATCTTGGTGTCGTTTTGGATAAACATCTCGACATGTCAAGACAAGTCAATAATATCTGTAAATCGGCGTCCCTAGCAATACATAATATTGGGAAGATTAGAAATTACTTAGATCAGTCCACTGCAGAGAAGCTTGTCCACGCTTTTGTAACAAGTAAAATTGACTTCTGTTACAGTCTCCTATTTGGGCTCCCGAAAAAGCAACTTGATAAATTGCAACGTATTCTAAATGCTGCTGCTAGAATTACTACAAAAACTAAAAATGTCAGCACATATCTTCGGTACTACGTAAGCTGCATTGGCTCCCTGTTACCAAAAGGATTCAATTTAAGATTTTAACCATGACCTACAAAGCACTGAATGGAATGGCTCCATCCTACATTTGTGATCCTCTACAGGTTCATCACCCAAATCGAAATCTTCGTTCTGCATCCAGGGAATTGTCATTGGTAGTACCTGCTTATCAGACCCAGGCTTACGGTGCTCGCTGTTTCTCGGTAGCTGCACCTTCTCTTTGGAATTCCTTGCCAGTGGACATTAAAAACGCGCAATCTTTTTTTATCTTTAAAAAGGAGCTCAAAACATTTCTATTTAATTAACTTCACATGTAGTCTTATCACATTATTCTTTTCATTATGTATTCTTTTTATTTCTTATGTTTGTAAGTTTATTTGTATATTACTCATATTTTATTTCCTACATTTGTTAAGCGCGCTGAGATTATGTAGCTGCGCTCTAAAAGAATTTTATTATTATTATTATTATTATTATTATTATTATTAATATTAATATTAATATTAAAGATTCTCTGTCTACCAAGATGCAACGCGCGCGTTTGTTATTGTTTTGATTCATAGTCAGAGCTTGCAGTAATGGCGGCGCGAGGGGCTAGCGAAGAGCGCGAATCAAACCATTTGTCAGACGTTGAAATTTCTGTGTTATCGGAAGAGGGGCAGCGACTACCAAGAATCAACAATTATGGAAGTTTGGTAGGATTAGTTTTCGCGTCCAAAGGACTTGAAAGTTTTTGCTTTTAATGGTTAGTGCAGATTTCGATGATCGCGTCTTCGTTTTATGAAAGATTGCAGAGCCAGAGGAAGAATCTGCGCTAGACCGTGGACCAGAAGCAGAGGCATCAAGAAGTTACTGCAGTTGTAAGTCGGCTTGCAAAACTAAGCAAAAAAAATGGAAGCGGTCGTGGCTGTCCCTGCCGAACGGCTAATTTGCCCTGCGTCTCAGCGCATTGTAAGTGCGGGACTTCGCGGAAACCATGTGCGAATTTGAATACGGTGAGGGCATTTACAGCTTTGTTGCAATACACTTCCCAGTTTACTCGATTTACTGTGTCCATATGTACACAAGTCAAGTTATAAACATGTTCTTGTCTTCATTATCTTTGCAGAATAACGATTGTGCGGCCCGAGAACGGCTACCAGCAAGTTCGCTGGAAAGGCAAAGGCGTGACATCGAAAATGCCAGGCAAGAAATAGAGGCGAGACAAATGTTTCTTCTGTAAATTATAACCTTAGCAGACAGCCTTGCCTATTGTTCTGTATCAACCTAGTTATATATATATTTTTTCTTTTCATAGGAATTCATTGACGGTCTCGAAGTAGGCGAGCGACGAAGATTGCTCATCATGGTTCTCAACAATGACTGAGGAAGTCTCGATTATGCAAGGCGACTTCTGCACAACGATGACCCACTTCCATCACTACCTGGTCCCTCTAACAATGGCTGTGACTGGCGCATATGCCAAAACTGCATAAATATGCCCACCCCAGACGTAAACAAGTGCTGTCGTCGGAGGGAATGCATTACCTCGTACGAACTGTTCCAGAACCTCTGCATTGACCGACATGTCCTCGAGTTGGCAATAGACCATTTTACAGTTCTTTGCTAAGTCCCCTGGCCTTTGATTGAATGCGAGGCTAGGGTTGACCTTGTTTTGATACAAACCTACCTGCTTTTCTTATTAAACACTAGTTAGCATAAGAAAAACATGATTTACATAAGAAAAGTAAGTAGGTTTGTATCAAAACAAGGTCAACCCCAGCCTCGCTTTCACCGACAACTGTAAAATGGTCTATTCGTGCCAGGTGTGACATTCGAGTAGAGCCACTTGACTTCTCAATGACAAGTTTTAGGAAGGCTGGTTACAGACAGTTTATTTTATGGGAACACGGTTACCTTGGAAAGGGCAATAGAAGAATCATTCCTTCCTGTGCAGTAAAAAGGATCCGAGCCCATTATCCCGCACCTGACAATGTCTACATGGGTTTTAGGGCTGAATAATTTAGTAAAAAACCATCCAGTACAATGTAAGACATATTCAGCATATTGATACAGTTGTTATTACTATGGGGAAAGTGTGTTATTTTACTGTCCGGGGACAAAAGTACAAATTTCTTTGCCTGAATTGGTTGTTTTCTGGTTGATGTTTCAATGTGGACTGGATTCATAGTGAACTTACTATAATAGTTAATCTTAGATTTTCAATAGAGCTTAGGGCAAGTGCATAAAGCGATTTTCAAACGAGTGTCGTATATTCAAAACTACTGCTTTGACTCTGGCTGAAAACCACAACTGCAACCAAATCACTATAATTGGTTTTAATTTTGTTTCTGATTGTTGAAGCAAACCAAAACCTCACTAAACAAGAATAATTTTTGACACTCAATTGAAAACTACTCTGTTACTCTTACAGTAAATTAGAAAGGATAGTTCTGACTGGTGCTGTAATATTTATTTGAAATTTACTGCCCATTCACCACTTCCACATCTACCATAATACATTGTTTGAATTGGTATATTTTGCATAATTAGAGATTGATACTGCTCAAGTATTCTCAGTTATTGTCGGGTTTAGACATAAGGTAACAGCCCCCTCCACTTCCCAAACACACACACACCCACACCAACACTAAGGGCATGTTCACATGACGGTGGAGGAGCCTGGGAAGGTGAGATACCCCACCTAACCGTGTTAAAAAAAAGCTGGCCTTCACATGCAACCCTGGGGTTACCCGCCCCAGCTGACCGGGCAACCCGCCCAGGTGAGGTACCCCAATTCACATGTGAATGCAATCAAAAAATAAAGAGAGATTGGTAACCCCGCCTTGGTGAGGTACCCCACTTCACATGTGAATGCGATGAAAAGATAAAGAGAGATTGTATGGAGAGATTGGTAACCCCACCTAGGCGGGGAACCTCACTTTCCTTAGGTCCCCCACCTCCATGTTAACGGGCCCTAAATCACCACCATTCAAATGATGGATTGCTCACAGGGTAAGATAAAAAGCCATCTACAAATTATGGCTGAAAGAAACGACCAATTGCAAAGGCTTCACCGATCATTACAAATAATGATTGCCATACAGATGACACACAATTTTAGTAACTAACATATGTGGTATTGGCGACTAGCAGAAAACTGTTCTTATACGTAACTGTCAGTTCTAATGAACATTCATACTATGTAGTTGACTTAGAATTGCTTGCCATGTAGCAGATAAAGCAAGAAACAAATTTGATCTCCATATTGCAAACAATATAGGCATCTCAATACGTCATAACACTTACATTCTGAAAACTAAATTACTTGAGTTTGTCTAGCAAAAATGACTCACTATTACCAGGGTTGCCACCACATGGGATCCAGTTTATGCCCAGACTTTTCACTGACCACAAACCAATTTTCACTGACCATCCAAGACAAAACCATGGGCAATAAGGACAGCAATGAAGTCACAGAAATCAATTTCTAGAAATTTTTTGAAACATTACCTTTGCTCTTTCACAAACCTAGTTGCTAACCAAAAGTAAATTTTTTGACTTTACACTGACTTTCTGGTGGAATTTAGAATTCTTCTGAATTGATGCACAATTCACTGACTTTTCCCTAACCTTGAAAAGAAACTGTTTTTCCCTGACTGTTTCCCAGCTAGCAGAGGCCTCTTTTCCTTGTATTCAGCGTACTGGAGAAAAGAGACCTCTGCCATGGGTCGAAACGGTCTGTGTTGAGCATGCAGCACGGTTTTTTAGCCACCGAACCATCACGTGATGTTTTTAGCACGTGATCAAATGACAAACAAAACAGAGCATGCGTTTTAACACCTCCGTTCACTAACTCGGACGGCGACTTAATCAAAGACCGTTTTGACCCATGGCAGAGGTCTCTTTTCTCCCGCTTTCTGAATACAAGGAAAAGAGGCCTCTGCTAGCAGGGAACCTGACTGTGGCAACCCTGATTATAACTAAGATCTTACAAAACATCCCATTTAAGGACACAGAATAGAGGGAATGCTTTTAATGACCTTCTTTTGGCTTAATCGACTTTGATATTTTTTAACAAGGTTTGCCAACTCGGGGCTTTCTCTCATGGCAATAGTTGGTGACAAATGCCTTGGGTGATGTTCTGGAAGAGACACCACCCTTCCAGCACTTTCTTCATCATCCACCCTTCCTTTCATGATGCTTGCCATTAAGTATGGAATGTAGTGAAATGACTTCTCAGCTTTCACAGGTTCAGGGTGCCATCTTTTAGTATGCTTGGAGTAGTGCTTCTTCCATAGTGGCTGCCCATCCTTTGTAGTCACTTGTGGTCGGAAAACATGCATGTTGTGGTCAAGCGCAGCCAGAAACATTCTTAAACAGAAAGCAAGGAAGCTGTGGAAACAAAGTTCCTTTTAGAACATTTGTATGTGATAGTTTAATTGGTTGTAGCATGAGACTATACAAAAGGTATGGAGATCCAGCAGAATACCCCCACACAATAATGTAGCAAAATGACTAAAAAGATAACTATGCTCAATTTTTCACAGCCATCATACATAGCACTTGTTTCAGAACATTATGTTTGACAATGTACTTACTCAAAGGCATTCCTTTTGGGGGCATACTTTAGCATCATGCTGTTGAAGTTTTCCAACAGGCTGGTATGTCTAACATGTAGATACATACATTTTACCTTGACGCCATGGCTAGGTAATCATACACATACTCATGACCTCACACTGTACGTATGAACTATCAATATTATTCAACTCAACAATGATTGATCATACAAAAATAATGCAGTAGTGGCCCTTTTCTTTACTTTTCTTGTGAGAAATTTTGTTCTTGTGTATGGCAATGTATGATAGTCAATACAAAACAAAGGAAAATAAAATTTTTAAATTTATTTTGTTCTTGTGTATGGCAATGTATGATAGTGATTACAAAACAAAGGAAAATAAAAATTGAACCAAGGATAACACTGAACCACAACATTTCTGTTGCCATGATGATCAGATAATGCGAAATTTCTTTCATTGAAAGTAAAGCGTGAAGATAAGTGCCAGAGAAATTACAACTCACCTGAACTACAATCGAGAACAGGTAAACTGTCGTCCTGTATACCAACATCGGCATAGTCATTGTCCTCCGCTCTGATTGTTGGGCGCGAACTACAACGAGAGAAAGCGAGAAGTTGACCAAAATTATCGAGGATAACTTCAATATCACGTTTGACACGAGAAGCGATTTCCGAACACAGCATTGAAATGTGACTTACTGAAGTAAAACCTCAGCAAACTCGCTATCGGTTAGCTTGGCATATCCCAAGGAATTCTTTCTGATCCTCCAGTGTTCACGGACTGACTCTCTGAGATACACAACTTTCAGAGGCTCTGGCCTCCGAGGTCTTCCACCGCGATTCTTCAAAGCCGCCATCGTCACAGTCTACATCGTCAGCCTCTGGGTTGTTCAAACGATCCAAAAACGTTCAAAAAGTACGTTTGCCAGCGAAATACCCACTTTTTAGTGAAGAATAACAATAAACTATGGATTACAAGTTACAACTATTTAAAATCCTGCGAAGATGGCTTAGATTCAAAACCGATTTCGTAACCAGTCATTGAACGACGGACAAAGTGGAGGTTTCGTATCATACGAAACCTTGGGTGATGCGCGCGTTGCATCTTGGTAGCCAGAGAGTCTTTAATATTATTATTATTATTATTCCGCCTTTACTTGCAACTCACATAGGTGGGATAGTCAGTGGGCTATCTTTTGAGCGGTCGCTTAGCACAGCAAACAGGATGGAGGAAAAAAGAAATTTTTTAACGGTAAGTTAAATTTTTTGATGGCTCGTTCGATTAGCGGCCGCTTTTTAGTGTGTAGGGTCGTTATTTTGCTCTCTGGTAATTGATCGTTGTCACTAGAGGCAGCTGACAGCTGAACTGGAATATAACGCTGCTTTCACGGTCTTCTCCGCTCGGTTAGCCGACTTGGCCGGGATAACCCGGCACGAACCGTTTACATGGCAAAAAGCTAGCCCACCTAGAAGGGTGCTCGGGAAAGCGGGATACCCTGTCCAGCATGTAAACGCTTCAATGCGTTTTCTAAAGAAACGTGTGAAAAGTTGGCCCTCTCAGAGAAGCTCAGTTAGCGGGGTAACTCAGTTAGCCGGGATACTCACTGTCCATGTAAACGGGCCCTCATGAAATCAACTCAAAATCGAGAAGAATCAAATCAAATCAAATCAAATGTTGTTGTTGTTGTTGTTGTTGTTGTTTTTTTTTTTGGGGGGGGGGGGGGGGGAGCCGGAGTACCCGGAGAAAAACCTCTTGGGAGCAGAGAAGAGAACCAAAAAACTCAGCCCACTTATGACTCCGAGTCCGGGAATCAAATCCAAAATCCAGGACACATTGGTGGAAGGCGTGCGCTCTCACCACTAAACCAACCCTGCTGCAACGGGTAAACATGAGTAAATTGGCATTAACCTTATTTTCCCGCGCTTTCCTATTCTTTGATAAATTTACATTTGGTTACAGTCGTGGTTGGGTTGATTAGTCAAGTCAGTCGCTAATTGGAATTTGCTTGTAAAGGAGAAGGTGCCAGGTGGGAGGAGAAGGGGGAGGTAATTAATAACTTTGTCCTCCTAAAATAGGAAGAGGGGGAGGAGGGAGATGGCGTATTAGAGAGTGGGGCATATCGTTCTTAATATTATTTACATGATGTCCGAACTCAAAGGAAATTTAAGCCACAGTGCAACAGTGGAATTCGCCCTGTGATAAAGTCTTCAAGGTGTGTGAAAAGATAGCTTGCGTAAGTAGTCGAAATGAAGTCTTTGTTTGAGGTGACCCTAGGGACAGGTATATGCCTATTCCCACAATAAAAGATTCCTTGAATAGAACATCAACCTGAGTGCAAATGCCTGTCTCTGTGTACCTTACCGACAACAGCTTTGAAGATCGCAGTCAGTACTCAAGAAGCAATAGATTTGTACTTCGTCGTTCACTCCTTGTCTTGAAAATGTGAGTTTATCCGAGTTTGTTGCACTTTTCCTATTTTGCTAAAATGCAGCCTTGTACGAACACTAATTACGTCAGCCAAATAAACAAAAGGCTAGCGTGAATAATTAATTCATAGCGCTGTGTATATGTTTTATTTGAATTTTAACTGTTTTGATAAGGAATGAAATTTTACACCAGACAACTCTAAGTATCTTCTTTAGCAGAAACAGCTGTTCTTTGTTGCGAAGCTAACATTCTGTAATAACGTGGTTTCAGTGATTTAAAAAATCGCTATCTGTGCTGTAGTAAAAGCATTTTTTCACCAAATATTGATTCTTACCTGTCGAAAGTCCCGGTGTCTTAACGGACGAGAAACCATATTTTGAATTCAAAATCTCAAGTAAAGTAGACTTGGTTTTGACCTCTAATTAAGTCCACTTTCTTTCTTTCGCTGATAACTTTACTGTATAATTTTCAAAAAACTCCCATCTGGAATGAAAAACAAAACAGCTTAACGGGCCGGTAATTAACGGGAGCTTCGCATTTGCTCGTCAGATAACAAAAAAGCCACAAAAAATGTTAGAATGTTAGAAGTCTTTGTTTTAAGTGACCTTAGGGGCAGATACGTGCCTGTTCCAATAATAAGAGATTATATTAATAGAACGACACTCTGGGAGCAACTGCCCTTCTCTGCAGCAGCTTTGAACATGTCTAAGTCTGGAAGCAATGGTTCTGTACTCACTCTTACTTTTGAGAACAAAGGTAGCCATGAATCAGTTTGATAGCCGGGGGTCCGGTCGATAATTCGATTTATGGGAAGCATTCATTGCTTATGTCTTAAACATCTCTGGGTCTAACAAAGCTCTTCCTTTGTCGTCCTACATCAAGCCGTTTGTAATGTTGATTTTAATGCTTGTTTCAGTTGGATTTCTCTGAAGCAATTCTGGTGATAAACGAGTTGTCTGTCGTCCATTCTGTTTAAACGAACTTCAATGTCGTCTTCTGCTTGATTCCGCGGCCCACCTGAACGACCAGCCTTGAAGGCACTTACGAGTGAGATGGTATGTAAACAAACACTAACTTTGATGAGATATTTCACTTTTAATTATAATTCGTTAGCTCTACAGTTATGGTCTGCAATTTCACGGAGAAGGGACAAAAAGCCTTGCAAGTTCGCGGACTTGTTTTAGTCGGCAGTGCTGCCTCCGTTGGAAAGCAACTGACGTATTCATAAGCTAAAACAGCTTTTAATGGCGGTTTATATTGAAGGAAATCGAATCAAACCCGACGGAAACCTTTTCTACCGGGAGGCAGTGAGAGTAAAGTAAGCTTAATTTATCAATAACGCTTAAAAACGGGTGACATTTATTTGGACCACTTTATGCTTCCATTTTAAATCCGTTCCATCTTGGGTGGTTTGTTATTCGAAACAGTTGCTTCGGCCTATTACACTACTAAGCATGTGTTTGTACAACAATGAATTTGATTATTTGACACCAACTACTTCGAGTTCATTGTTTGAAACTAAAACCTATCCGAGAAGGCAGGGAATTAAAATCAAAGTTTAAAGGCGTTACCCATTTTCAAGAGTTCTTGGTAATTCAAATTTAGTTTCACTTTAATTCACTTTTTCGGCTGCAAGAAAAGGTTCGATTTCCTCACGTATTGGCCGCTATCATAATTATCTTTTTAGTGAAGACGAGTCGAGCACTGCCGACATGCTAGCCACTGTATGATGATAACTGTTAGCAAAACAGCTGCGAAAACTGCAAGCCTTTTGGTGGCTTCCTTTGCGGTTTGATTGCAGATTAGACGTCCCTAGCAGTGAAGCCTTAATGACTTAAAACTGCCCATATATTCTTGCATGAGCTTACTTGCTCACTCGTATGTGTGTTGAACACTGGACTGAAGACACAACTAAATAAAGCAATTTTTACCGGAATTGCTTCTGCGAACTCCAACTGAAACGTAGGTATTAGATCAAAGCAATATAAAAAATGTTTGATGTAGGCAGACGCAGGAAGACATAACCAACAAAAGTCCAGGCTGAAGCGTGACGTCAACTCCATCAGCGCGTGACCAGAGATGCTTATTCTCGAAACTCGAATTGAGGCGCAAGCATTGAAAGCAACATCAAAAATAGTTGATGTACGAAGACTAAGGAACTCATATTAAAGCTATAAAATGTCACTTGTTGTAAACTTAACATCGACATTAGTCATCGACCGGAGCCCGAGACATGCTTCACTGTTTGTTTGTGGGGCTGATAAAAAGAGTGTTATGCATGGCTGCATTGCAGAAAAACAAGAAAAGTTTCTAAGGTCCAACAAACTCGGAAAAAACTCCAAAAGAGCCAGTGAAGAATTTAGCGAAAACCGAGGCAAGCCAATTAAGACTACAACAGTGCCCTTTATCATAAAATGTTCTCCAAATTTTAGAAGAATGTTCGGGCTATTATAAGGCTGGCTTTCATGGGATGCCATCAAAATTCTAAAACTTAAACTAAGGGCATCCGAAGATTGTCATTAGTAAGACAAAACTTCAGGGAAAGTGTCATGCTGATAAATTGTTTTCCTGTATAACACTTCAAAATTTGATTTAATTCGTGGCAGCCTGCATGAACTACAACAATTCTAACTGAACGTTATAAACCATTATTTTCGCTTTACTTTTCAATTTTCATGTGTGACATTAATGTAAAAGTGTCTCACCTCAACAATCCCTAAGGGAAATTAGGAAGCTTTCTACGAAGAGAAATTTAAAATTTTTCCCTACATTTCATGAACCTTGAACTTTTCCTAAAATGCAGCCACGCATAAACACACGGCTGAGCGTGAATATTTGATTTTTGACACTCCCGTTTGTACAACGATGACTTTGATTACTTGATCCACTTTTTCTTTAAATGGAGCAGCCAAAATTTACTTCTCTAATTTTTCCAGTACTTTACTTGGCTTTTCACGAAGAAAGATTTGGAATTTTTGCAGAGTTTGTTGGACCTTGAACTTTTCATGATTTCCTAAAATGCAGCCATGCATGGGTACTATGTGAGTCCCATAAACAACGGCAAGGGTGAATAATTAATTCATTTCGCTGTGCAGAAATGTTGATTCTCGTGTCTTATTAAACTAGATTTTAACTACTTTAATAATGGGCAAAATTTTATAGCAGAACTCTAAGCATCTTCTCTCTTGTTGAGTATATTTTGATGTCATACCTTTGAATAACATGTGAACATCACGTGATCATGAATTATCTGCCATGGAATAAACAATAGTCTTCTTGGCAACACAACTATATCGTACTTCAGCAGGAACGATCGTTTCTTGTTGTGAACCTAACTTTCTGTAATAAAGTGGTGTTAGTTTTTGGAATCGTGATAATTTTGTACCCTTTTGCCCGCGACAGTTTTTTTATGTCTAAGTTCCATTGTGTTAGGGTATCTAGTATCACCGAGCGATCGCCTCTCCTGTTATCCTCTGCAGATTGTTGAATCCTAAGAATTCCTCGTGAATATATCCATTACTGTCAACAAAAATGGCAAGTGACAGGTGTTCTCTATTTGAGACATCGGTTACGTCGTCAGCTAGTATAGAAAAATATTGAGCCTCAGATGATATTTGATTCACTATGCTTTCCCCTATTTGCTCTCCTAATATACTGATTAATTCATTTTGTATGCTTCGCTCGATATGAAGCCTGACTGAAATGGTTGGCGAGAATTTCATCACCTGCATCAGCCCTGAATTTTAGTAATTGCCAAAAAGTTGCCTGGGTTATTTTCTTCATCTTTAGTGGATCTACATGGCCTCTCAGGGCAATATTTTGCCTTCCGCAATAAACTATGCATGAAATGATACTGTGCAGCAGCTTCCGCTCTTTGAGACCTTTGAGTATCTATGATTGAGCCACAGGCTTCCCAAGCTCAAAATTCGACTCTGCATTAGCTTGTTTATATAGAGAATTGTATGGGAAAGTCGCCGGTTTGTAAAAAAAATGTGTAAATAACTATCTAATCAGAAATAAAGTTTTCCTACCTCAAATGTGTCGCGTACTTGTCTCTTGTGCCGATTTTGAAGCCATTCCGACGCCGTTTAGTGAAGTTTTTCGAGATCGTTGTCTCTCCTTCTAAAAGAAGTAGAAGGCAGACCACTCCATCGATCGCATCAATCGCTAGCCAGACGTCACTCCACAAATCGCTCTCTCCTCGAAAGGAAAAGTCCCGAATCACAATAAACCAACAGTTCCATAAGGCCCAATAAATTTCACTCCATCTACGTGTGCTTCGGCGGTCAAAAGACTCGTGAAGAACAAAAAATTTGGCTTCAAGTTCGCCTCTTCGGCTTTCCTGATATGCTTGTGACCGACCTCGCGACAACGGCCGTTAGCGCAAGGTCAAGTAGCTGGTTTCTGATTGGTCCATTTGAATTAAGTCACGCGCTGACAACACGACCCTCCACCGGAGGGAAAGATACATTTTGTCGCTAATCAAGTGTCACACTAGGGCTGCAGCTGGTTTGTAACCTTTACAGAGTTCACAACTATCAAGCAAATTTAGAACGATAACTATCTTATGCTGAAAATCTAATCTTATCGTTCTAAATTTGCTTGATAGTTGTGAACTCTGTAACGGTTACAAACCAGCTGCAGCCCTAGTGTGACACTTGATTCGCGATCCTCGCAATCCTCCGGTGGAGGGTCGTGTTGTCAGCGCGTGACTTAATTCAAATGGACCAATCAGAAACCAGCTACTTGACCTTGCGTTAACGGCCGTTGTCGCGAGGTCGGTCACAAGCATATCAGGAAAGCCGAAGAGGCGAACTTGAAGCCAAACCTTTTATTAGTGAAAAAACCTGTGATAGAAAGCTGTATTTTGCTGAGTAATTCTCTTCTTGTTCGCTTTGTTTAACGTTCCTGCTGTCACCTTTGACCTGAAGAAATCAAGATGGCGACAAACCAATCACGAGGCCAACAAAGACGCTGATCCCACATTGCAGGCTCATGATCTGTCCAATATTATGTACGCGTCCTTTTTTGCCGTACTGTGACCTTTTGTAACCCTCGATATAGCATGCAATGCCTTTTTAGATTAAGTTTCTTTTCTTGTTCTTCAGAAGCGAAGATCTCATCCCGCGGAATTCCGAAAAATTATAAACATGGTCATAGCTCAAAAGGGGGGTTCCGGAACCCCTGGAACCCTCCCCTGGCTACGCCCCTGAATTATATGGTAACTGAAGTATTGACAAGTCATATTTGTACACGCTTAACATAATTAGCTGACAGTAGATATTTTAAGTTTTTTCGTAAAGGACGCGAGAGGCAAAAAGCCAGTAATCTCCGGAGAAAGACAGTTGAAAAATTTTGGACCTCGATAGAAGGCGGAGAATTGCCGGATCTTTGTTCTACAAAATGGTAGACGTAAGGAGGTTGATTGGTATAGAAGAGAGTATAGAGTATATGCACACGATTGACGTCACGAGACGAAAACAGTAAAAATCAAAAACAAAACGTGTAAAACAAATATAATTTGTTTTGTTTTCAGTGTATGTATATGCACAAAGAACTTTAAAACGTGGTAAGAACACCAATCACGGTAGTCCCCTGCGGTTCGCACATTTTGACGCCAACAGTGCTTTATCGAAGTACTCACGCACGGCCGTATGGAATCTATTTGTTATCTCAATAGACGCAAGCACCCTACGTCACACGTGTTCATTGTTGAATTATAAAATGTTCAAATAATTACTCGCGCTATAATTGGTCGACTCAAGCGCATTATATCCCAAGAAATGCACGTGCCCTACGTCACGCGCTTTCATTATGGAATTTTATTATATGACTGGCTCTTTCAGCGGTCAAGATGATTCAATTCTCCTGATGTGATTGGCTACCCGCGAGTGTAACATGGAGCGTCTTGAACGCTCGGGATAACCCGTTCGTCCCGCGTTTGACTGTCTTTTAATAGCGTCCTTTGAGTCATATAATAAATCCTTTATTGACCAAACTTTCCATCAAACAAAACGTGTAAAACAAATATAATTTGTTTTATTTGTCATCAAACATTGCCAACTATCTATGTACGCCGACGATCATCAGTTGTATTCATCAGGAACCAGGGCCAGTGATGTGGAAAGAATATTAAACGATCGAGCGCAGGTTGCAGCTAATTGGTATTCCGACAATAAACTTCTAGCTAACAAGGAAAAGTTCCAGGCTATGGTAATTACTAAGAAAAAAGGGCAAGATGTCCCAAAGATCCATCTCAAGGTTGACTATGAGGAAATCGAACAAACGACATTTCTTAAACTCTTAGGAGTTACAATAGATCACCAATTGTCTTTCAGCGAACATGTGAAACACATTACCGTTAAATCTAGCCAAATAATTGGAGTTCTCCTTAGAATGAAAAATTTAATTCCGGAAAAGGCTGAGCTACACATATTTAAAACTAATATTCTACCACATGTGACATATTGCTCCATAGTTTGGCATTTTTTTTAAACGAAAACTTGAAAGGTTACAAGAGAAGGGGCTATAGACAGTCTTCAAAGACAAAAGCAGTTGCTATGAAGACCTTCTAAACAAAGCTAAGCTTGTGACTTAAAATAATGAAAGACTTCAAAACATAGCTATTCTTATGTTTAAAGTTAAACATGACATCTGCCCCACATACAGATCAGATCTTTTTAATTTACAAACCACCCAATATAGCCTTAGGAACTCAGAATTCGTCATACCACGCTTTAATACTGTAACGTACGGAAAGCATTCCATTAAGTACCTTGGACCGACACTATGGCGCAGCTTACCTTGGGGTATAAGAAATGCTAGCACCCTGAGTCAGTTTAAGAAATTAGTAAGACAAATGGATCTCTGGAACTTAATTAGCAACGAGTGTGGACCTGACTGTTTTCTCTGCAGCTCGTAGAGACAAAGAGTATTTTTAATAGAATAGTATCGGTAGATTTTTATATCTTTCTTAACAGAATAACATTGGTATTTTTGCACAAGTATTTTAGAATGTCATTGTATTTTATATTAATTTAGTATTTACTACTTATTTAGTATTTCCTTTGTTATTGTGTCTCCAATTAGCAGGTATGCTAAAGTACTTTGACATAGAAATAAAGTTATTGTTGTTGCTTGTTCGGTCAAGATGGCGGGATATTGCCCTCGTTCTTTTTTTTTTTTTTTTTTTGCGTGTTTATGGACCTCGACTTCGTCTCGGTCCATAGTTTCAGTTTCAGTGTCAGTTTATTTTTTTGCCACGTATTGTTGTTTTAAATTACAAAATAAATATATATTAAACTACAAGAGATTTAAATAATCGATAAACGAAAAGCATTAGGCGAGGATGCCCAATTAAAAAGCATTAGGGCTTATTCGGGCTACAGGCACCTCAAGAAAAATACAACGATAAAATGATAATTTAGGCGTCTTTTATTTAATTTGTTAGCACATTTAGGTTAAAAACCAAGAACAAACAAACAAACAAACAAAATAAACAAAATAAGGGGAAGTCAGTTCAGGAGGAAAGTTCTTAATTTATACTTTAATTGAGAAAACTATCGGCATTCTGAATTTCTGCATTGAAAGAATTAAACAATTTAGGTCCTTGAAAGCGTATTGCAAACTGTCGGATATTTGTTCTACAAGAATATAGGTAAAAGGCATTGGAGTTTCTAGTATTATAATGATGAATTTGATTAGTCCGCAAAAACATTACATAAACACGCAAAAAAAAAAAAAAAAAAAAAAAAAAAAAAAAAAAAATATATATATATATATATATATATATATATATATATATATATATATATATATATATATATATATATATATATATATATATATATATATCGGCCAATATCCCGCCATCTTGACCTCACGCTTGGCCAATAACGCATATATAATGCACGCACGCTGCGTTGGCAGTTGTGTGCGGGCGCGAATATGTGGACATGTTATAAAGAAGGTATTGTAAAAGCAGCAAGAAAAGTGATTAGATCAACATCTGAAATAATTTTGAGCATAAAAGCAAAATTTGGTGGTTAGAGCTCGCGCAAACTTCCTGAACACACTCGACCTTCACCCCCACCCTCACCCTAACCCTCACCCGCAACTTTTACCCTTGACCCTCGACATTTAGCTACACTCTAAAAGAAGGCGGGAATTTTTAAGAACACGATAGAAGTGCCTAGAAGAGAGAAGCACGAGCCTTCGGCGAGTGCTTCTTACACTTCTCGAGTGCTTATATATTACTCAACAATACACGAGGAGCAAGTTTTTATTTCTTTTATAAAATGTCCTGGAGATTTGCGGGAGCTTTCGTACCGGAAGTCAACTGTTGACGTTTGACGACACTGCAACCTCCAAATTTTGCTTTTACTTCAAAATAATGCCAATTTCTTGTTTTTACTTGTTTTCGTATAAAAATGTCTAGAAATTTGTTAGTGTGTGCGCTTGTGACATAGCCTGCGTGCATTATAACTCCACGCTTGTGACGTAGGGCGCCTGCATACGTTGAGATATAATGAACTCGATACGACCAATCATAGCGCGCGTAATAATTTGAACATTTTATAATGAGTAATGTAAGGGCTTGAGAATTTTTAGAACACTCGAGAAGGGAGCGGTGAGGGTAAAAGGTGGAATACGTTTGCAGAATGGCATCTGGCATGACTTGCGGCAAGGCATAATTATGCCGAATCAAATATATGCAGATTGACTCAAAAAATTAATTCAACCGAAAGCACGCTTTTACTGTAGTTAATAGGGCAACCTAATCTCCCAACAGTCTACAACTGTAATCCTACCCAGGTAATGTAGAGAGTGTACATTTATGAAAAGAACAAATTAAAAAATCACGATATCTGGACTGGATTTGAACCCGGAATTACGGCGCTGGTAGGAACGGTAATAGGAACGGCTTCTTACCTATAGACCACTGAAGAACAAGACGACGGGAAGTTGTAGAACTAGATATTTATTAGAGCTTGCATAGAATATCGCTTGTCTGCAGTGATTAGGCCTAAGCGCTGATTTTAACTGGTTAGGTTTTAGTTGAGGTTTGATGATCGACCCTTTCCATTTACTTTCTAAAATTATTTTTTTAGCGAGTGATTATATAGGCTTACTACAGGGTGTCGAATCAGCGCGTGAATTATATTATGTTTAAAAATTGAGTTTTGTTCAACCCGGCGACGTGGTGGTCTGGTGGTTAGAAGAGAGGATTGGTCAGCGAAGAGTCGTAGGTGCGGGTTCTGTCCGAACACTGATGATTTTCCTTTCCTCCATTATCTGGGTAGAATTACAAATGTAGACTGTGTACATTCACTGTAAAGAGATTGGGTTAAGTAGGGACTTTAAGTAAATCGCTACGTCGACCTCTACTACGGCGGTGGTGGATGCGGAGTCCTGGGGAGAGTACTTCACCGTAAATATTCACGAAGTTATTAAACTAGAACGATCACAAACACTGAAAATAGAAACGAATTTCCTTCTTTTGAGAGAGACTTTGTGCAAGAATTTCTGTACTTAAATTCCAAACTTTGTTTGTCAAGAAGAATGTTGATAGGAAACATCATCGCAGAGCGATTTCTACATAAAACAGAAAACTACAAATGAAGACCGGAGTTCGCTGCAAGTGATTTTTCTTCTTATGTACCGTATTTAACAACAAATCAACAAATTTAACGTTTTAGATGTTTTATTCTTGCTTAAACAACCTTCAGTGACAGTTAGATTTATTGTTAACAGTCGTACGTACGGATTTCGTCCAGCCTTTTTTTTCTGGCGGTTTTTCCGCGGCCATGGCACACTCGGTTGAGGATAGAAATCATAAACTGAGAAAACGCAAGGAAAACGTATTTACTGGTAAACCAGAAGCCTCAAATACTTTCTTGATAAAGTGAAAAACAATCTATGATAGCTTTTAAAACCAGTGATTGTGAAAAATAGGAGAAGAATCGACTTTTATACTCACGTAGTAGCGACTCCTCCAGAAGACAGCTCTTCACATTGTATGTAGGATTTGGCGCTACGGCGAAAGGCCATTTCTAAGGAACTTGAGGAACGCCGTATCATCAATGATTTGACGTTGTTATATAAGATCAATTCCAATTTTGTGATATCTCTTTCCCAGCCGAAATTAGTTTAGGTTTCCAGTGGACTAGGAGGTCGCACGATTATAAATTTATGCCCTATCATCTTCAGTAAATGCATATAAATATTCGCTCTTCCCTAGAACAATCCCGGTCTGGAATGGTCTTCCTTTTTCAGTACGTAGTACATGGGTTATCTGCCAACCTTTTTAAAGCTAGTATTTAGACTCCTTTTCAGTGCTTGATCAGTGTTATCTTATTAGCTTTCTGTTTCTATTAGCTGCTTGCGTAATTAGCTGTTCTAGTCCACAGTATACCCAGTTCAATGTAATTCTATTCATTTAGCTAGCCGTTGACCAGCCGTTGCCAGATTAGTGTATATGTACTAACGGCAGTCTATGATAATAAGAGATTAAGCATGGGAACAGTGTCATTTCTGGGCTTTTTCACTTCCGGTTGCCGTAGTAGAGGTCGCCGTAGCGATTTGCTTTAAGTCCCCTAATAATTCAACAATTAATAATCTTGGAACTCGCGATTATTGATCGTGTCTGACAGAGTAACTGGCAGTGAATAATCGCAAAGTAGTTGCTGCTAGTGTGTGTGTTATTTTTATTGTAACATTATTTCAACCATGAGCTGTAAGAGCTTTTTTTTTTTTTTTGGATTTTGTTATGGTAGAAACTAGGAAAATGTAGAAAATATAACTTTTACTCAAGTGCTTGGCTCTCCCAAATTGTCATGGAAAGTTTTTAACGTATTGTTATCAGATAAGCTATCTAATTTAGACTCCTTTTCAGTAACTCAGAATTATTAAGAAGAAAACCATTGTCAAAATAATCAAACACTTCATTAGCGAATGCCAATACGGACATACATAATATGTGTCAGCGAGAAAAGGTGAATGCAGATAAATAAACGAAGGAATATAGAGCGTTTTCATTCACGTGCCTACCCCCACATTGGTTTATTGAAACCAAAGAAAGTATTTCCATAAAAATAGAGTACAATTCTCAGAGGTTTAGTTTGGGACACCAACATGGCCTCCGTGACGTCACGTGAAAACACTCTATTAGAGAATTTCTTCATTGTTGTTCAGTTTAATTTGAATTAATAACGTTTTCATTTTTCTCGTAATGTTAAGGCAATCGACTGAGATTTAATCGATCATCGAAAATAGCCAATCGATCATCGAAAAAAAAATCTACTGCGAGAAAATCCATTTATTTTTCACCTGTCGTAAGTAACTTGGCGTATTCCTTTCGTCATACATTGACATACTTTATTATCCTCTCATCAGGGCTTTTCAGGGACAAATAAATGAACATCTAAATTAAAACAGACACACGGGGTGGTCACTGCCAGGGTTTGTTACGTCCCTAGTGGTTCTTTTAGGTCTAACAGAGTTACCTTCTTCAAACTCCTTAAAATTTCACGCAAATTCACGTTTACTCCCATTTTAATATTTGGACGTGACACTAACAATTTTTTTTTTCATTTTTCCCGCGATAATCGATTGTAATTTATCCATAACCCGATTATCACGTCGCTTTAGGTTTTCTATCAATGATCGATCATGATCGATGATCGGCACATCACTACACCTAGTTTCTCGGCGTCTTGGAGAGAATTCTGGCCCAGCAAAGGCACGACATAGCTATGACACCGTAACTTGTCCCCAGGGCTGTCAGCACCGCAATTAACTCGTCCAGACTTGTTGGCGCCGTGATAAAACAATTACCTTTGCTTTTCTTCTACATGTTGCGAATTCTTGAGCAAATGTTCAACATGTTGTCAACATGGCAGGATTACCTCATAAACGACACACGTTCGACATTCGCTTGACTTTTATATTAATTATTTTATTTTAAGGAACTCGCTTATCGGGTTGCTTATGGACGAAAAGGATAAACTCAATCCCAGAGGAATCCTCAGAAGCAGTAACCCGTCGTTTCGCTACCAATTCGTTTCCGGCTACACTACTGCAGTTCAGTCTATTCGCTACATGCCAAAATAAGATATGAGTACATTTTACACCTCAAGCAAGCATTGCGATAAACCATGAGGCAGTTAAGGTATTTTTCAGCCGAATCACCTTTAGAACGTCAATTTTGTAGCGAAACGTGAGTGGAACCTGCTATAGTCATGGAGTACCACTCCTCCCAAAAATGATACCAAGACGGATTAAGAAATTTAGAAATTTTCTAAAGCGAAAGTGGCTGTGCAGCAAATCAAAGGTTTCGTATTTTTCAAGGAGAGCTCTCCTTGCCGCGTGGGAAGCAGGCCATGACGCTTTCCCCGCATTTGGCTGCCTAGCGTAATGAAATAAGCCGCAAAAGGTCAGTTGCAATATTTGAGAATAGACAGGCTTACGTAAATTGAAATAAAGTCTTTGTTTTAGGTGATCTAAGGGTACCGAAGCGTGCCTGTTCTAGTGTTTGAAACATCCTGGGAGCGGCTGCCCGTCTCTGTGTACTTCACCGACCGAACAGCTTTGGAAAAAAATCGGAGTCACTTGAAGCAATATTTACGTTTATTACCCGGGTATTACTCACCGGCCTTCTCTTAGGAACGAAGGTAACAATTAATCAGTTTTTAAGGCATGTCTCGGGCTCCGATGATGATTGAAGCTTATGATTGAAGCTTAACTTCCTGTGTCTACCCTCATCGAACACTTTTTAACGCTGTGTTCCATGTTTGCGTTTCAGTTCGAGTTCCAAGAAGCAATCAGCGTGAGAAACGAGTTTCGGGCCGAGCCTCTGCGTCAAACGAGCTTGAGTGGATAGATTCCCTACACAACCAGTTGTTGAACGACTTGAAGGCATTTACGTTGGGTGAGAAGGTAAGCTTATTAGGCAAGGAACAGTTTTAATTCGTAAGTTCGGCACGATTAGGAACCTTTAATCAGCTGCAATCAACTGGCAAGGGAAGCCCCAAAAAGACTTTTAGTTTTAGCAGTTCTTTTACTGACAATTATACTCATGCAGTGGTTCGTTGTCGGCAAATTATACTCTCAACATTTCTTAGCGGAATACCGAGGAATTCGAAACTCGAGACAAGTGACTACGAAAGTGAAACTAAATCTGCTATTAATTTGAATTTACCAATTAAAACTTGAAAACGGATGACACGCATTTGTACTTTAAACTTTCATTAGTTTGCTTCCATCTTGGATGGGTGGTGATTTCAAAAATTTAACTCGAAACAGTTGCTTCAGGCTATTATAGTAAGTCTGTGATGGGGATTGCGTGATGAGCCAAAAGAGCGTCAGCGAAGGAAGCCAGTGTTTGTACAACGTTGACTTGGATTATTAATAGCCACAATGTCTTACATTTGGAGCATGCTTCATGATGAAGGGAGCATTCTAGCCTAAAGTGGATTTTTCCAGTTCTTCAGCAATTATTGAGCTCTTTATAAAGACAAATTTGAAATTTTCTAGTAGTAGTAGTAGTAGTAGTAGTAGTAGTAGTAGTAGTAGTAGTAGTAGTAGTAGTAGTAGTAGTAGTAGTAGTAGTAGTAGTAGTAGTAGTAGCAGTAGTAGTTGTAGTAGTAGTAGTAGTAGTAGTAGTAGTAGTAGTAGTAGTAGTAGTAAAACTTTATTTATACACGGTATCAATTCAGTTACATGCTCTTCCATCGAGCCGTGTTTTAAAAACAGTTAATTACTTAACCAATTAAATTTTCTAATTAAATTTATTGTCTGTACAAGGCTATTACATAGGCTACACAGAGTGCAGAGGAGTTCTGTTCGATCGTACACGACAAAGTCTCACCTTGTTAATTCCAAAATATGTTTACTTTGTACGATAAAGATTGTCGAAATAAAATCCTTCTGATTTGTGAATGTTTTCTGCTTCCATATCCTTCTATATCCCCCGATCTTGTCTCTTTCTGGTACGGTTTCAGCAATGTTTATTTGCATGTACCGCGGACCAAAGTACTGTGGGCGCGCATGGTTACAAAAGGTTGGCTTACAGTACGAAAAGAGTAAAGGGAGGAAACCGATTTAGGGTCAATTTTTCGATTCCCTGTAACTAACACGAAATTCAATGAAAAGGCCTCATTTTTCATATATGGTTTGGAATTTTCACTTTTTAGCCTTCTTCTTTTACTCGGCACTTCGTGCCTCGTTCGGAAAGCTTCGCTTTCCGATTTCCGAAGCTTATTCGTTGCCCTTCGGGCAAAGATCATATTCGCCCGCGGCCAGCGTCAGCTTGACGCGGTATATGCTAGTAAACATGGCGGAAAGCCGTACGAGAGAGACAAGATCGGGGGATATAGAAGGATATGGAAGCAGAAAACATTCACAAATCAGAAGGATTTCATTTTGACAATCTTTATCGTACAAAGTAAACATATTTTGGAATTAACGAGGTGAGACTTTGTCGTGCACGATGGAACAGAACTCCTCTGCACCCTGTGAGGCTATTACAAGGCTATAAATAATCTTTATTACTTATGGTTAGGAAATCAATATTAATTAAATGCATGGCTTAAAGGCACCAATAGCTGGCTGAATCTTAGCACCTAAAGGCAAGCTGTACCAGAGAACAGAGCCACAATATTGAAAACTTTGTTTGCCATCTTCAGTACTTGGTCTAGGAACGAAAATGTTGTATTTTGAATTTCTTAGATTATGTGAGTGAACACTTGATGTAGTTTTTAAAAGACTGTTTAAACGAGTTGGGGCAAGATTATGGAGAATCTTAAACAAAATGACTGCTAGTTGCTTAGAGCGCCTTCGCTCCAGGGAATCCCAACCGAGGTCACTGAGTAAAGTGGACGATCTAATATTTAAGTTAGAGAAAGTGATTAAGCGTGCAGCCCTATTTTGTAGTTTTTGGAGTCTCTCAGATTGACACACACCTATGATGCCCCATACAGAGCTACAGTAATCAAAGTAAGGTTAGATGAGAGCTTTATATATCATAATAAGAGTCTCTCGGGGAACCAAATTTCTAACATGTCTGATAGCCCCAAGGCCAGCGGATACTTAAATTGCCTGCTAAAAATAATATTTGAGGATCGAGTTGGAATGCAAGTTTGCTTATGGCATAAATAAGTGATTGATCACTAATGCTAATATGGGAGACACCAGCGAGAGAATATTTACCTGGATTATCGGTTATAAACAAATCAATTGTAGTAGTAGTGCTAGCAGTTATTCGCGTGGGACTGTGGATTAGCTGTTGAAATTGATATAGATTACAGATGTCGAGAAACTTTACAGTTTGATGATCCAGAGGACTAGCTGCAAATTATCACAGTTAAAATCCCCAAGTATATTAGTTTCCAAATCATACTGCTCTAGTCTCTCAAGAGCAGACTCGAAAGCATGCATTATCTCATTTGGTGACCCAGGGGGTCTATACCACGTACCAACAATAAAGGGTTTGGCCTTAGGCTTAATCACTTTAACACAAAGTAATTCTAGTTTCTCATCCAAGGCTTGGATGTTTTCATAGTTGATAGAGTTCCTAATATAAAGCGCTACTCCTCTGCCATGTAATCATGTGATATACTTTACTTTCTTTAATTATTTTAATTATAGCTATTTGTATCATAGTCAGTCACATCACTTCTTGCCGGGTGCAATGTGTGCTATGACGCTTTTCAAGCGTCAAGGCTCGTCAGATACTAAAAACAAAAAACCGACCACGTACTTGCACTTGTACTTTTACTTTAGCTAGGTGTCCTCAATTTATCAAACTTGTATCTAAATAATTATATTGACACTGAAATAGAGTTTTAATTTATGATTATTATTTTTGCCACAACAATGTTTGCTTCAAAATTTGTGAAATGAATAGATAGCTTACATACCAGTAAATAGACCATTTTACAGTTCTTTGCTCAGTACCCTGGCCTTTGTTTGAATGCAAGGCTAGGGGTGACCTTGTTTTGATACAAACCTACTTGCTTATCTTATGGAAATTATGCTAATTAAACACTAGTTAGCATAAGAAAAACATGATTTACATAAGAAAAGTAGGTAGGTTTGTATCAAAACAAGGTGACCCCCAGCCTTGCTTTCACCCACAACTGTAAAATGGTCTATTGAGATGGCATGTCAGTTTTAGATGACCTTCGGAGCAGATACATGCTCATTTTCATTATTCCTTTATTTGAACAACCCCTCGTGCCTGCTTTTGGGGTGAACTCAGCTTAAAAAAATGACGGAGGTGCTTTTCATACCTTTTAGGGCGTAAAATTGATGGATTATTACTGCTTTGTGTACTTTAACCTAAAATTACCACCCCTAGAGTTGTGTTGTTGTTTTAGGGTATTGAGCAAAGATAATTATGACAATGATTCATAAAAAAAGTATATATATAAATAGAAGGCGAACTGTCTTAACTGCTATTGAAACTAATTGTCAATGTTGGTTAATTTGGTATTTTAAAATTGGTAAATGGCTTCCCCAGTAGAAGTGGTGGTACCTTTAAGGGTTGAAAATTTTGGGAGCCATGCCCACTAATCGAGATTCTGGTGCCCTTTAGGGTTTCCTTTCAAAATTTCCGACAAGCACCCCTCCCCCCCCCCCCCCCGGGAGCACAACATCTTGGTCTCAGAGCTACTGCCCTTCCACGTACCTTTAACAGCAACAGTAACTCACTTCTCTTGAAGCAATAGTTCTGTAATATATGATTCACTCTGTCTCTTGTGAAAGAAAGTAAATGCTAACCAATTAATTTTCAGGGCATGTTTCGGGCTCCGGTCGATGTCGCTGTGTTTTTATAACTTATCTCCTCCTGTGCCTTCCACATCAAACATTTTTCAATGTTGTTTTTAATTTAGTGCTTGCATTTCAGTTGGAATCCTGGTGAATAACGAGTTTTCAGATCCAGGCTTCAAAGGGACTTAATCTTGTCATGACCCAGCTCAGGCCAGATCCCATTACAGGGCCAGTGTTGATGGTATTTTGAGGTGAAAGATAAAGGTGTGTAAGCAATGGCTTAACATGTTTAGTTACAACTGGTGAGCTTTTTTTTTGGACAGTAAAGGCTCCTTGAACGTTTTTGAAAGCAAAGGATTGTCTGAGTTGACCCATAGCCTAAACTGGCTTCTCTCAGTTTTGCAGTAATTTACCGTGATCTTTACGAAGACAGATTTGGAAGGTCTTGAAATTTTTATGCAGTTTGCTGGACCTTGAACGTTTCGCTACCTGTTGTAGCTATAGCATCTGCAATACCTGTAGTAGCTGTAGTGTCTGTAGTAGCTATAGTATTTGAAGTATCTGTTGTACCTGTTGTACCTGTAGTTGCTGTAGTAGTTGTAATAGGTGTAGTATGTGTAGTCTTTGTAGTATCTGTATAGCTATAGCACCTACAGCATCTGTAGTATCTGTAGTACTACTTTAGTACTACTTTAGTAACTCTTATCTGGTAGCTGTAACAGCTATGGTTTCTGCAGTACCTGTAGTGGCTGTAGTAGCTGCAGTACGGCCTATTACTGCTTCCCTTGCCCTGCGACGTAAGCAGGGCCTTAGTAACCAGAGTTAGTGTCAGTGATGATTGAATTATCTTTAAATTAACTGATAGACAATAGGTCATTGTTCTGTTATATCTTTATTGTTTTTCATGGTGCAATTGTAGGATTTCTTGTGCTAATCCCAACTGTCTCTTTACAATGTATTTGTTTTCTGGGAGTAATGAATTATCATTATTCAAACCAATCTCCTGGTTACAGTGGTTAATTACATGGCTCAGTACTTGTTTTATTTTCAATAAAAGGATACTGTTCTTTGTAATTACTTTTTAGGCCTTCTATCAGCATGTCATTTCCCTTTACAGTTAGCTATATAGCTCTTAATTGACACCAGTTGTGAGAATTTGTTTACTCATCAATACAGATCAATTTGAGGATCATTTCTTGTATTTTTATTGTCAAATGTATATTTGGCTGAGTGTTGATAGCGTTAAGAGAAATTAGATTCTGATCACTACTAAGCATTAAGGGCCAATGACATGGTTGTTAATTTTTGTACTTTTTTCCTAGACTGAAGTTCATGGCTACAGTGTCAACTTCATTTGCCTCCACTAAGGAGACAACAAATTACGCTCGCCTGTGCCGTCTGTTGGTGGATGTGGGGTCACAAGTTTTAAGGGACACGTTTGATAGGATTCACCCTCCAGCAAGTCTTCATGTAGTATTAACAAGTCCTGTTGTTCAAAGAACACTAAACTCCCTCTATACAGGTAGAAGGAAGATCCTCAATTCTACCCAGTGGGGACTGTTGTATCCTCTTCATTCACCTCCAACATCAGCCAGCTTTGATATCACACTTCTAACAGTGCTTCTGAGGAACATATGTGGCTTGACTCCTCCAGCATCTGGGTGGGACAGTCTTCCTGCTGCTACAGACACCAACATTGAAGATGATATTGCACGAGTGAAGTATTACCGCAACACTCTGTATGGCCATGCTGCCAAAGCATCCATTGATGACGCTTCTTTCAATGCTTACTGGAGTGAGATCCGTGCGGCACTGGTGAGACTTGGAGGAGTAGGTTATGGAGCCTTGATTGACAGCCTCAAGGCAGACTCCATGGACCCTTATTGTGAGAAACAGTACAGGCTACAGCTGTTAGAAGAATGGAAGGAGGATGATGACAATATCAAGGTCAAGTTGGAAGACATGACAGGTAGTAACTCATGTTGATGTAATGTGCTTTCGTGGATGAAAAGAGAATCCTTCTGAGAATGCCTAATGAATCACCAACTTCTTCTTAGGGTTTTTGATAATGTGCTGTAACGTTTTTCTCCTATATATGTAATTGTAGACCATTGTTGGGTTGAACGAATTTGTCTTAATCACAAAATCATGAGACTTTGAGAAAATAAGCATATCCCTTCCACGGAAAATGTATTGGGTCGCGCATTCCCTCCCGGTAATCATTTGCTATTATGTTGCTGACATGGCTGCTGAGTGACTGATTTGATTGGATATTTTCAGGGGCGAGATTCTCCTCTAATATCCATGCGTGGCTGACAGTGCCTTAGACTATTTCTAGTTTGTACTGTACTTTGTTTGCATTCATACTTACAAAAGTCTTTCTTAGCTGAGCTTCCCACCTGCGGACTTGTACTCAGCTGGCAATTTTGGTTACGGCAAATTAAATTGTGTGATATGTGGTCAACTATGATGTAGCATCGCTCAAATGTCACTTGAGAGACAATTTTAGGTCAAATTCAACGAAAGTTAATGCAATTAGGGGTCTGCAGCTTGACAGTTCGTGACCTGTGGGGTGGCCCTTGCCTTACTGCAGGTCCTAATCGTGACTGTGCCACTATTTGAATTTTAGTTGAGGTGATCTTTGCAGATTTTTTTGCTTTGCCCGCCTATTGCACATTCTTACCATGTCCTGCTCGTTTAGCATTGCCGCCTTTAGACTCAGGTAAGTATTGGGTGTGGTAAGTATTCGGGCCACTGATGTCAGTGTGACAGTGTCTTGCATGATGGGGCGGCGCAAGGAGTTGCCATGGTTTCCTCCCTGCACACCTTTAATGGCCTTTAGTACCCCCACTAAATTCACAGTGACCAGTTGCTATGGTCATCTTTTGGTAATGTGTTAAACAGAGACCCACTTTTATCATTTCTGTGGGGAAAATACCGGCCCACCCTCAGGCTGGCCTGAAAAGAGAAAAATATTTTTAAATTCTTTTGCTAATATTCAAAGAAACGTTCTACATTTTCCTTTAACTGTAATCTGATCAAATTGAAAAGCTCGCTTTTGTAGCCATTTAATCTTCGGATAGTTCGGATATTTTCACCATTTTGTGTTAAGCCCAGTCTATACTCTGTAGTGCGCAAATGTATGATCTTGCTCAAGTAGGTTATGGAAACACTGATGTGCTTGGTTTGGTGATACTTTCACATTTGATTTCAATCAGGCTATTACCCTGAAATCAACACGCATGGCTGTAGACCAAACTACAAAGAACTTTTTAGTAACATTTTGTTCAATGTTGATCTTTGATGATTTAGATGACATCACTGAGAAGCTTGTGGATTTGAGCAATGAAATGGAAGGCATGAAAGAGAAGTTGGATTCGCATTTTCAAACAAAGGGAAAAGAAATCAAAGGCCAAGGTTAGTTGCAGGATCTTGCAAGATGAATGTAAAAATCAGATATAAAGGTTTCATTTTCGTATAGGGAATCTAACTTCAATCTTGCTCAAGTAGGCTATGAAAACACTGATGTGCTTGGTTTGGTGATACTTTCACATTTGATTTTAATCAGGCTATTACCCTGAAATCAACACGCATGGCTGTAGACCAAACTACAAAGAACTTTTTAGTAACAGTTCGTTCAATGTTGATCTTTGATGATCTAGATGACATCACTGAGAAGCTTGTGGATTTGAGCAATGAAATGGAAGGCATGAAAGAGAAGTTGGATTCGCATCTCCAAACAAAGGGAAAAGAAATCAAAGGCCAAGGTTAGTTGCAGGATCTTGCAAGATGAATGTAAAAATCAGATATAAAGGTTTCATTTTCGTATAGGGAATCTAACTTCAATCTTGCTCAAGTAGGCTATGAAAACACTGATGTGCTTGGTTTGGTGATACTTTCACATTTGATTTTAATCAGGCTATTACCCTGAAATCAACACGCATGGCTGTAGACCAAACTACAAAGAACATTTTAGTAACAGTTTGTTCAATGTTGATCTTTGATGATCTAGATGACATCACTGAGAAGCTTGTGGATTTGAGCAATGAAATGGAAGGCATGAAAGAGAAGTTGGATTCGCATTTTCAAACAAAGGGAAAAGAAATCAAAGGCCAAGGTTAGTTGCAGGATCTTGCAAGATGAATGTAAAAATCAGATATAAAGGTTTCATTTTCGTATAGGGAATCTAACTTTTTATAGCCTTAAGGTTCTTGCGTTGACGATTTAGACAAGATGTTTTTTGGTTGTGAAATGAATGTTGCACTGAAACATTTAATTTACATAAAAAGTGATTTGAATGTTGTAACTCAAACACCAGAGCAAGGTAATACTCCGGGTGGTCACTGCAGACGCAGCAGCACAGTGATTGGAACCAATCAGAATTCAAAGTAATAACATGTAGCCAGTGCCAAGGGCGCAAAAACGCGTATGAACAAGTTACAATTGGTTCCTCCTTTTCCTTTTCATTGCATGGCTGGGAGTTGGCGAGAGTTTTGATAACCAGTCACATAGCAAAGAAAAGCAAAACTAGTTGATTATGAAAAGTAATCCACGTTTATTTTAATGTTGCTTCGCTTCAGTTTCAGTTCAGTTTCAGTCGTTGAATGTCCGTCGTCGGACGTAGGCCTTCCTCATTGACCTCCACTGATCCGCGTTTTGCGCGACACGGCGCCAGTGTTTTATAAAGGTTAACCTCAGTATGCCACAAGCGTAGGCAGGAGATACTGCCTGCCTCTATTGGGAAATGGTTTAATGCGTGCGTGAAAGAGGCACATGTTATTTATTATTATGATATGAATACGAAACGAAACGGGGCTTAGCACAGCTTCTAGTCTGTAGAGTACACTTTTGCTTTCCTTATTGAAAAGTGGCGGATCAACAGAAAATCAGCCATTTCACTCCAATGTTTCTGCAAACCCTTTCAACATCAGTCTTATGAAGTTCATTAATTTCGCCGATAAGCGATACAAAATTAATATCAGATCTTGCTGAGGTAAACCAAGGAAGGAAGTGGTTAATTTCTTGTTTTTGTTATAAAACAGATTAAAATATCGAGGTTTAGCTAACATCATGTTGAATATTGGTCCTTAGAAGACATCATAGAGAAACTCGCGGAGATGAGAACTGACATGAAAAAGCTGGGAAAAACAGCCAGTAAAGAAAGCAAGGTCCAAGGTCAGTTCCAGAAAGCTACCGGGTGATTTTTGTTGTTGTTGATGATTTCCTATCCTTGTCTTTCTATAGACAATAATTGCCGGATATTGCTTGTACACGCCATGATTTCAATGTGGTAGATGCATTTTAAGCTCTTTTTTGTAAGCCACTAGTGTAGGGTGAGAGATAAAACCAGGACTGGCGTTGTTTCTAGTCTGTGAAGTAACTACATGTATTATGCACGAGAAAAGTAAACTGTGACCAGAAGCTCTTCCAACATCTCATCGGATTGCATCATGCTCATTAAAGGTGCAAAGGCCTGATCTTGCTGAAGCAGTCGATGAAAGAATGTGCTTTATTTGTTGAGACTATTTGTTTTTTTCAAATTTAAACATGGTCGACATTCTGCTGTACTGAAAAGCAAATTATTCACAAATTGCACCAACATTGTAAATATTGATCTTTAGATGACATTAACGTGAAACTTGAGCAGATGAGAACGGAGATGGAACGTATGAGGGAAAAGCTGGATACTGTCTTCAAAGCAACGACAGCAGAAATCAAGGAAGAAGGTCAATTACAGACAGGTATGTAATAAATACGGCTGGGTGTCGCCATTGAAAGCTTCTTGTCATATGAAAAGAGAGAAAGTGTTGGTCTTTACCAGAAATGACGGACATTTTGCGCCGGCGATAAAACTGACCAGCTTTTGTAATGCGCATGCTCAAATAGGTGAATCAAGATGGCTGACCAAGAGAGGAGAAAACAAAAACTGACAGATTACAAAGCTCTACACCACTTCTCCACAGCGGATATTTATCATGTGATCCAAAAGAAACGATACCGGCCCAAATATAAGATTTTTCGAGTAAAGAGACTGCTTTCGAGACGAAAAAGCGGCAACGTGTCTTTGTTGTTAACTGTTAAAAGGTCTCTTTTACTGCTATAAGATATGTGTATGAGCAAGTTGTACATTCTGTGTCCGAATACATGACTATTATACGCGAAAAAAGTCAGGTTACAGGGATTGTTTTGAATTTTTCCAAAATGGTGGAATTCTTGACGCGAAGAAACCCAAAACTGTCAGTGATAATTTTTAGAATTCTACAACCGATTACAACTTGTTACGGCCGCGAGCAAAACAGCAATGGTTCAAATTGGTGACGTTACAATAAAACTGGAGTTCTCGGTATTCTATAGCATCGAACGCTTTAAGGCATATTTCAAGGCAAATTGGCCCTAGATTTTATAACTTTTTGCCAATTAAAGGTTTAAAATACCACTACGAAAAGATTGTCACATACCTTTTTTTATTGGCGTAATTGGTAGTGCATTTTTCAGAGTGCAACATATCCAAAGGATAGTGTCGTACATTAAAGAAAAACGGTATTATTTGCATCCAATCCCGCCAACAACTCTACGATTTTCGACCGCCATTAATCCGTCGTTCCTACGACCTGGTTACCAGGTTTAATACATTCGGCATCTCTGACGTCATTTTCTTAAGTGACAGCTTCACACGGCTTATTCTCATTCAACCTTAAGGAGGTGAAACGATCAGTTTTCCCCTGGAACTTTTTACACCAACTCTAAATACTTGATCGGAAGTCTTCTTAAGGTTCAAGACTACAACAGCAGCTCGAATCTAGTTGCATAAATCGATCACAACAATGTCATAAAGAAATGAGCGTCCACTTCGTTCTTATGCTCAGGAGGAACTTCTTTCTTCCTAAAAACCCAAATGTCCTTCGTGTTGTGCCAAGCGCATTTCGAGGAGAGTTGTTTTACATGTTCCCTCAATCTAATTTAGTACAGGCAGATCAAACCTGTTTTTTGTAACGAAGAAGTTGTTGTGCTCAAACAGAAGAAATCGACTTCATGTCGAAGCGGCTGTTCAAGTGATTCAAGTGGTAGCGAGAAATTTTGCTTTTGTTAGAATCGAAGGAAAATTAAGAAAACAAAAATGCTTCAGTTTCGACCAAATAGAATACAGTAATTTACCCCTCCATGTTCCTCAATGTTGTAAAGGGACTATGCTGCTCTGATTAAAACTGTACAGCAAAAGAGAGATGAAGATGGCACGCCTCAGCAAAACAGTGATGATCAATGCACCGATCAGGTTGAACATTAAGCAAAAACAGAAAATTTGGTTTCCCGCTCTAAAGATCGTTTTCAG
Source organism: Pachyseris speciosa (assembly GCA_016490735.1). Lineage (NCBI taxonomy): Eukaryota > Metazoa > Cnidaria > Anthozoa > Scleractinia > Pachyseridae > Pachyseris > Pachyseris speciosa. The sequence goes on from JAEMWC010000872.1 coordinate 349,139, forward strand.
TCTGTTTCCTTCTCTCCCTGCAAATATCAAATGCCCTTCAACCGCAATGAGGGAAAGTTTTCTCCCGTATAACAAGAAATCTTCCTTTGCGCAACTGGCTAAACAGCAGACTTTCTCAAAGTCAGTTTTCGTGTGGTCCGCGGTCGGAGGGAAAACAGACTTTTCTCGCCTGCAGCGCGCCAAAACATCATTTTGCTAATTGATCACTTCCTGGTGAATTGTGGGTAGATTCAGTCCTTTGTGGGGGCAAACGGTCAAAATTACAATTTCAAATTATGTCCTTAAATGGCCGTTTCCCCCCACATAGGACTGCAGCTGGATCTACCCACAATTTACCAGGAATTAATCATTAGCAAAATGGTGTATTATCAGGCCGGCGGTATGTCGGAGGCGCGGTAGGTTAAAACTCCAATCAGAGAGTGCTCTATTGAAGACTTCATTTTCCAGGAAAATTCGCATCAGAGCGACTAAAAATATGGCTGCGATGAATATGAAGAAATCGATTAATTTGGGTTCAACAAAATTAGAGATAACCAACAATAAATAGTAGAAGCTTATACTTACGAGGCCGAGGTGTTTTGATGATCGCCCCGACCGGTTCAGGATAAAGTCTCCCTCTCCACATCGCACCTTTCGCGTTGAATTTATTTCAACGTGGCGAAGCTGATGTTGTCCAAAACAGTTCGCCGTGTTATTTATCCTCTGGTTTCGCTAATGAAAGATCAGGTCTCACGTCTTCGCAAGAAGGGAACTGAAGCTGGTGTTCTGTGCCCTGAATGTTCTGAGACGGAGTGTTTGCCAATCGCGAGGCGCTTTTAATTTAGTGGTCTTCGTTTTATTTTATTCACACTGCAGAGCAAAATCAAAGCTGTGTTCATAGACGAAGCTCGCTGTGTGGCAAAATGTTTAGTGTTTTTCTTTTATCATCACGTTACTAAATGACCAACTGCTTTGATTTTCCTTTCCTCAGACTTTGCTTTGAGAGATCGCACCTAAACTTAAATTAAGAACTAAGCTTTCCGTCGACGGCGGATTTTTATCACTTGAATCTCTGTTTAGCCATTTTACCGACTCCAGGCTTCCACCGTCTTCCTTTATTTGTTCTTGTGTCGACAAAAACTGCATCCTAATTTCTAGGACCTTTTTAACCGCATTATCGTTGTTTGTGGCGCAGTTTCCACGAATTATATCAGTCAAACAGCGTTCTCTGTCGAGTTTCGCGCCCACAAGGATTTCCCCATTCACGCCTGCTTGAGACTGATAATTTGGGTTTGAAACATTTTCTACACAGAGCACACAAACTGTTTCTTTCGAATATGGTGAGAGGTTAACCCGATAAACCATTTTGTTGTGGTCAGCTCATCTCCATCCATCGTGAAATATTCACGCAACAATCATCAGAGAACCGCCTGTTTATTTTAGTGACGGAACGTCACTGCCACATTTTCGCGCTAACAAATATGCAAATTAAATTCGAATCCGCGCAGGCGACACAAATCGACTTCTCGCGACTCCGTCGCTGACTCTTTCGCTCGCTCGCTCGCTAAAGTCGACTTGTGTGCTACTCTAGCTATAAAAAAGCAGTCGTTGTGTCTTTGCTGCGAAGCGAGTTGAGAAAATGACGTCACGACAAAATGACCACTGTGAGAAGCACAGCGTTCATCGCAGGCTCTCTGGAAGATAACCCCAATTTTCCTGAGCTCGATTTTACCACTTTACTGGACTGGAACTTCATATCAATCGTAAGAATGAGTGAAATTATATGTAATGCGTTTTTACGTACCGTAAAAGCTCTATTGACCCCCCCCCCCCCCCCCATCCCTCCTCTCCTTGTCTCTATTAACCCCCATCTCCAATAAGCTCCCCGTTTGGAGATCGGTTTTTGTAATAAGGCCCCCACCCTTTCTAATAAGCCTACCCCCCCCCCCTACATTTGGGAAATGGGATTTTGTAATTAGTTCCTCCTATTTCCTCTTACAAAATCCACTTCATGCGGCCCAGTTGTTTGTTTTTGTTTTACTTTCAAACACATACTGTTTGCTGCTCTTTATGAAAAATAATAAAGTTTCACTCCAGTTGCTTGAGTTTTGGAGAAAATCTATTTTAAGACAAAAACGGCGTGTTTAAGATTGGAAATAAGCCCCCCCCCCTCCCCCCTCTCTAATAAGCCCACCTGTTAATGTGGCCTGAAATTAAGTAAGCTCCCCCAAGGGAGGGGGGGGGGGGGGGGTTAATAGAGCTTTTACGGTAATTTTGATCGTAGCGATACTTTAACTGACGAACCACGTGGTCTTTATTCCTGCCCAATTCCCATTCTGAAATACGCACGAAAATCACATCCGAGATTTTAGCACAAATAATACAGCTTTCTGTGGTAACTGGAGCGTATCCTGCAGAATTAAAATTTGCTTAAGTAATCCCTGTATTTCTCGGTGGATACATGTACAAAACTAACATGGAAATTATCCACCAACCTCTTTACTTTCAATAAAAACAGGATTTTTGAAAAAAATTATTTCACATCTCTGAAATCTTTTCTGTGAAATATGAAAGTGTTTTTTCACAGAACACGCACAGTCACATAAAGAACCCTTAATAAAATACAAAATTCCATTGATCAGAAATTGTTTTCCTGTGGTATTTTTATTGATCTTAGAAAGGCATTTGACACGGTCGACCATTCTATGTTACTTTGTAAATTAGAACACAACGGAATTAGATAAATAATTTTTGCGTGGTTCGCCTCACATCTGGCCGATCACAAATAATCAACTCAAAACGAAACGAAATTTCATCCAAAGCTATCGTCCTTTGTGGTGCACCACAAGGTTCTGTTTGGGCCTTTCCCTTTTTTGATCTATAGTAATAGGAGCCATTGGCTCATGAACTAGCAGTGAATTGCATCAAACGGCATCCATAAGTCCTCTCAACTATTTAAATTTTATCTGTTTGCTGATGATTCAAATTTTGCTGTATTCTCACAAAAATGTAAAAATCACTGGAGACGATCGCCAACCTAGAATTGATCGAGGTATGGATTAGCATGGTTAAATGGAAATAAATTGTCATTGAACATTCTAACTAGAAAGTTACCTACAGTTTTGTCGCGTTTCCACAAATGTTATCTATTGCATAACCTGCGCATTATGCAAAAAAGTTATACATCGGCGATACAGGAAGACGACTGGGTGACCGATTCCGAGAACATCTTCGTGATGTTGAGAAAGATGACAAAGATGCATTCAAACCAGTCGCTCAGCATTTTAATCTCCCTAGCCATTCCAAACAACACATGTCGATCTCTGGCCTTTCCCTACATCAAGGTACCACGGAAAGCCGTAAAAATCTCGAGCAAAAATTGACATTTCAAATCGGCACTCTTAATCCCCACGGTATCAACGAGCGCTTTTCATTCAATTAATAAATTCCTGTTTTTCACGTTACCATGTTACCACCAATAGCGTAGCTCCATTTTCTGTATATAAACCATACACAACCGCCGACCGGTTAGCTCAGTGGTAGAGCACCGGACTAGCGTGCGGGAGGTCTCGGGTTCAAACCCCGCCCGGACCAACACCCAGGGTCTTTAAATAACTGAGGCGGAGAAAGTGCTGCTTTTGTAATAACATCTGCAAATACTTAGACTTTCTAGTCTTCTCGAATAAGGACGATAAACCGTAGGCCCCGTCTCACAGCTCTTCATAATTGATTCTGTGGGACGTGTAAAAGAATTCACACACTGTTCGAAAAGAGTAGGGGACGTAGTTCCCGGTGTGGTGGTCTATCTCTCATCTGATGGTTAAATGCTCGGAGATATGAGCTCCCCAAGCTACTCTAAAATCCGAGGGTAAATAAAGTAATGTATGTATGTACAACCCACAATTCCTCGATTCGCTCCTACGAAGGGCTAACGCTCGAAACGTCAGCTAATCGAATCCCTGTACGTTGGTCAATTTACATTATCAACTCCGTTGATAAACCAAATTTACTTGTTGTTGTTGTTGTTGCTTGTGACTCTACCCCACCCCTAGACTGTCGGTCCTTTTGGGGAAGGTGGAAAGGAAAGGGGAACTATTATTTGCTGCTGAAAAGTGTTTTCGTTTTATTGGCCACTGAGGTAGTTGAAAGAAAGAGACCGCAACAAACTAGGGTCGGTCAGATTTTAATAGGCTAAATGTTTGACTGCATGAGGCTCCTCTACCTAAACTTGGACTGACGTGATATTTATTTATTTTTTTCTATCTGGTAGATCGATCGCGACTGAAGGCAGCCATACAGCGCATGAAGGACAATATTAAAACAGGCACGGAGAAGCCTACAGATCTTCAACAACCCTTCCGACCCAATCCAGGTGAAGGTCCAGAAGCGAAAGATCTTAAAATCGATCAAATTTATGTCAATGTTGTCCTTCACGAAGGCAGGGTGGACTATAAGTTTCCCGCAGATAGATGGGAGCAACTCAAAGTATACCCCCAACCGAATACAGATAAGGCCATGTCTGTACGACCGCAAGATGTTATTGATGCTAAGTACAAGAATGTTCTCGTTGTTGGTCGTCCTGGAATTGGTAAAACACTGATGTCCACCAAGCTTCTTCGAACATGGGCATCTGATGACGACAAAATGCAAGCGCAATTTAAAGTTGCCTTCCTGCTGAAATTCAGGCACTTAAACAAAGAAACGGATCTCAGTCTTCACGAACTGTTGGCTCGCTCGGACATGGTGGAGAGCTTGGAAGGCGAAGTCTGGAAGTACATCAAAGAGAACCCAACTGAAGTTCTTTTGATTTTTGACGGAATTGACGAATTTTCCGCAAGATCAGCCATGATAGCCAACAATGACTCCAGTTACGAGGACACTGTGGAAGAGAAGATGCCTCTCCATACTCTCTACCGGAAATTAGCGTCGGGAAAACTTCTCCCTGGTGCTACTGTCATTACGACCACTCGGCCAACTGCTGTGCAATGGATTAAATACCTGAACTTTCACAGAACAATTGAACTTCTTGGTTTCACATCTGAGCAAGTTAAGGAGTATGTGGAAAAGTTCACTGAAGATGATCACAACGACGACGCAAAAGACACAATATGGCAACATATTCGCTCAAACTTAAACATCTTATCCCTCTGTTATATTCCAGTAAATTGTTTTATTATTTGTCACTGCCTTCTTCAATTAATGAACATCTGTACTGACACTGCACGAAAGCTCCCCACCAAGATTACTGACATTTACAGCATGAACGTCAAGATTTTCTTCTTTAAGCACAATCGTGAGGACAAATATAGCCGCTCTAAAACTGACGTAGGGACATACATTTACAAAAAATTTGACGATCTTCAACCTGAAAACGAGTTGGTGTTCAAGAGACTGGGAGAAATGGCTTTCAATGGAATCAACGAAGGAAGACTGATATTTGAATCAAGCGAAGTTGGGGAGCTAGAAGATTGTGGCCTGCTTCACCGTTTGGCAGATGCAAAGCCCCGTAAACTTAGTGAACCGCCAAAAGCTCAGTTTTGTTTCACTCACCTGACAGTGCAGGAATTTTTTGCCGCAAAGCATTTGACGGACACTTTGAAAAAAGAAGACCTGCGACGATTTGTTGCTGATCACATTAACCATGGTACATGGCAAGTAGTGATTCAGTTTGTGGCCGGACTGTTAGAGCCCGATGCAGATCGAGAACTGTCAAACATTGATATCTTTGCAGACCTTCTCCCCACGTCAAGGAAGAGAGAGGGTTCATGGACCTGCTGGCCGGCTGATTTTACGGACAGGAACTTAGCACTGAACGTATGTAAGTGTTTGAACGAATTCGATGTAGAGCAAACAAATTCAGTGCTGCGCAAAACTGCGGAAATTGGTTTCAATGGGGTAGATTTTAGGAGGTTGAGACTCTCACCAGTGGACTGCACAGCTATAGTGCGTTTTCTTAACAATACCAAAGGATTGAAATTCTTAAACTTTTATGAGAACCATATTGGCTCGTTGGGTTGCAGAGAGATTCATGATTTGCTTATTGGTGTAAAATGTCATCTAACTGAGTTGCACCTCACTAGAAACAATATATTAGAGCAAGGTGCAGCGTACCTGTGTGATGCACTAAAAGATGTAAATTGTAAGCTCACTACGTTGTACCTCAGTGCAAACAATATAGGAGAGCAAGGTGCAGCGTACCTGTGTGATGCACTAAAAGATGTAAATTGTAAGCTCACTACGTTGGACCTCAGTGTAAACAATATAGGAGACCGAGGAATAGCATACCTGTGTGATGCACTAAAAGATGTAAATTGTAAGCTCAGTACGTTGAATCTCAGTGTAAACAATATAGGAGAGCAAGGTGCAGCGTACCTGTGTGATGCACTAAAAGATGTAAATTGTAAGCTCACTACGTTGTACCTCAGTGTAAACAATATAGGAGAGCAAGATGCAGCGTACCTGTGTGATGCACTAAAAGATGTAAATTGTAAGCTCACTACGTTGGACCTCAGTGGAAACAATATAGGAGAGCAAGGTGCAGCGTACCTGTGTGATGCACTAAAAAATGTAAATTGTAAGCTCACTACGTAGTCCAGGCATTTTGTCGTTGGACCTGTAACTAATTGCAAAAGAAGCTTTCTCATCATTGACCAGTTAGAAATATCCTATACATGAACATACTAAAAGTCCCTAAAGATCCAAGCATGGGAACACCTCCAAACAGGACTCACAACATAAGTCCCTTTTTCTCATAGCATGAAAACGAGGCTGTAAACCGGAAGTTGCTGTTTCGCATTTTTTTATTGGTATAAATCGAGCCATTTCGCCAAACCTAAGAATATATCCTTAAAAACAATTATTTTAAGGCATTATAAGTGAAGTTCCCAAAAATATGTCATTTAAATAAACCAAATATTAAGGTTTTTTAGAGTCTATGTACTTCCCGCAGCGAGATTTGATTTTGCGGAAACATTACGAGTCAAAAATGCTTAAACGCGACAAAAAAGTCCTATACCAGACAACCCCCTGTAATTCAATTCTACATGTGCTATATATAACGTATTTTTAAACATGCTAGTCTTCCGAATCTTCACTTTCGTAGTCTACAGTGTTCAAAGAATTTGTGCACGAAGACCCTTTGCATTGGCCACAAGCCGGAGAACACTGCATACCATTCTTGCGACAGATGCACCTCATACTGCTACAGTCAGACGAACAGTTGCATCTGATTAACTGGAGAAGAGATTCTGGGGCAGGCGGCAAATCCGTTGCAACAGGAAATACTTGATAATTACTGACTTTCCAACCCCAGTCCTCCATTGACATGCCAGCACCTTCTCCCTGCCACTGCTTTACCTGTAGGTAGACGCGCAGGCTGTGAAATCGGGCAGCTGCTGCTGTCGGGGGCAGATTCTGCGGCTCAATACGAGACGTCTTGTTAGCAAGTTTTTCAAAGTAACGCTGATATCTGAGAGCGTTAAGACCTACCCCTGGTTTACCACCGAAAAGCGATACAAGTGCTTTTTCACCTGCACTGACAACGTCGGAAACGGTAGAATTACGGCTGAAGACGTTAGCTTGCTGTTTGAAGTGTAGTACATTCTCAAATTTCTTTATGGCTGTGGCCTTGCCAACTCCATAGAGGCGTGATGTTGTGTCACATCCAGTGACAGCATGAAGGAAAAGGAGATTTCTGCAAACTTCCTTACCCAGCTGTTCTTTGACTCTCTTCATATGCCAGGCGCGCGCACCTCTTGCGTTTCCCTTTGGTTCTGGTCTAAAATAGAGGTCGCAGCCATCTTCGGATGCATGATAACAAAGAAGGACAAGCAAATCTGTGTCATCCCCTACTAGAATCGTGGTTTTCGTTCGGGCAGACTCTACAGCTGTTTGGACTATAAGCAGGTCGGCGTCACCATTTGCGTGGTGTGTTACACATCCTACATTCTGGAGAGCCTCACTTAGCATTAACAGAAAGCTTTGTTTGTTCTTGGGATTCGAGAGAAAGTTATCCTTCTTCATCGTTATAGACATGATTTCTGTAAAGGTGACAGTGGCAGCAACCTTCCCTGATGCGCGCCTCTGCTGTGTCATAGCTTTAGTTGATATCTCGTCGTACCCGTCAAACACTACTATCGCCCTTCCGTATTTCCTTTGCACGTAAGTGCAATACAAGTCGCAGACTTCCTTGTATGATGGAGAACCTCTTGGCCAGGGCACTCGATGGAGAAGAGCGCCTCCGTCCAGCACGTATTGTACATTCCCTTCAGGCTGCGTCTTGGCCTCTGGTGTAAGCCTTGTCCATAGTGCATCGGCTAGCGCTGGCTTTTGTGGCTGCCTTAACGTGAATGGGGAATCGAAAAGAGCCGTGGAAATAAAAGTTGAGGGTCAACTTGTACTTGGTCATTGTCAATCTTTACGGAGGACTTCGATGCCATGGTGACTGCCTGGGCACTTCGTTTGAATGAGTAATCAGTGGCTAACGTTCCATTCATCGACGATAGAATCTTCTCCCCGACAATCTTGGCTGTGTCAGCATTGACATTACTATCGGCGTTTACACCATTCATGATGTTTCTTAGATTACTGTCAGTGTCGAGAGAGAAAGGGTTGTGGGTAGCCAGAGCCCTGAGGATGGTCACTGTGTCCTTCATATCTCTTGTCTGTCGTGCCTTAGACATATCTTTGTTCTGTTCTCCAGAGTTAAACTGAACTCCTGTCAGCTCTTGCATGATGTGGTTTGTTTCGGCACACGCAGGCATGGATAACAGCCAGATAAGACGTTGCTGCTCCGTTAGGCCCCTCCCTCTGGTCAAGCCACCACAGGTTTTCAGACTTCTCATAAGAACCTGCTCGATGACTAGGTCTATCGATAATCCAGCCCAAAATCGATTACTTCTTCTTGCTACGTGAAGACCCGACGCGAAGTCTCGGTAGACATCCGGGTGGTCCGTACGGAGGTCTGTCATCGACTGTAGGTAAAGTCGAGCACACTTTACGTACAAGTTGTGGCCTGACGCAGCGAGGTATGGCAGCATTCTGGTCAATGCCTTTAGGTGAAGTTCCCAATTCGCTGTGCGCTCTGCTCTTATAAAGGAGCGCAATATGTCTACCATTTCTAGGTACTGAATCCACAGAGCTGCTGTGCGGCTTCTCTCAGCTAGGAGGTCTTGCTTTCTGTGTACGCATTCTTCAATGTTATCAAGAACCTCTGAGGTGCTTGCTTCATCAGCTGAGACTTTCTTTTCCATCAGCTTATCAAACAGTGCTCGCGCCTCTTCACGTTTTAGAATTACAGTGTCCAAGTGAGTGTCTTCTGGTATCGTCTCCAAGAGACGTTGGCCGCCTGCAATATTAAATTAAAACATTTTAATGCTTTTTCTTGTTAAAACATCAGTTTTGGGGGTAAAATTATTGCCTTAAATATATACTTACTGCTATATGCACCTTGTTTGTGAGGGGAGTCGATCGCTGACACGGCAAACTCATCAGGTAATTCAGGCACAAAAGTACACTGTTTATCTGAAATGACAACATGTAGAAAAAAACTCATGTAATTGCTGTCTGCTTCGAGGTGGTATTGTAAGGAGTATCTTGTCATTATTTTTAAAGAAAGACAGTACCTCTCTGCCCAGTCTCAGCTTCTCTATATGCTGTTGCCGCATGTTCTGGGCTCTCGTCGCTATTTGTTGTATCCGCAGAAGCTATGACCCAAAAGTGATAAAATATTCAAACATTAAAAAAGACAAGACATATTTTATAGGCAACAGTAAATGATTGCAACTACATAAAAACTTCATACCTGTATGGTGAAGATGCGGTACAGGCACCTCCAGAGCTTCCGAATACAGAAGTGCATTCAATGCAGCGTCGACAATGAGGTGTGCACGCACTGCACGGGAAATAGCTTTTCCGGTCATTATATGGTCTACCGCATTAGACGCATATATCAATTCCAACACTTCTCGTAAACCGGACCCTGCCATCAGATGGCCAATACTTCCAAGAAAGCTCATCTCCGCGTGAAAGGCACCTAGACGCACGATAACTTTGCGCAAATCACTGTTAGCTGGCTCCGTCTGTATGATGTTAAAGGCCTTTAACCACAGTGGCTGGTCAAATGTGACGATGGGATTTGCAATACTGTGTTGCTTAGCATGCTCGGAAACAAAGTGCAAGGTGGAAGAGACACACGTAACATCACTTGGATTCATATCGATCATAGGAAGGAACATAACAGAAGACTTGCCCTGGTGTCTTCCTTGGTGAACAAGTTGCATCATTCCACTCCAAGATGGGCGTGGGTTGCCAAACAGTAGAGAAGTCTTCCATAAGATGTCAAGGCTAGCAGTGGGGTCTTCTGCTCGTACAAGAACCAAGTCTTTATATTTGATCTCCACGTTCACCTGTCGGGGCCCGCATGGATGTATTTCTACCCTTCCAGTTGCCGAGATTTCTTCGGGAGTAACTTTGCGTCGCGCAACATTACGACTGTGTTTGGTGCCAGGTGTTACGACTGCAATCATTCCCATACCGTGGAAGGTGTTATGCCCGTCGAGAGTCCTAATGTTGTGGTCAACATTGTCGGCTGCGTACTGAACAAACTCGCCGTTAAAAGAAGGTATATCAGTTCCTTGGCTAAGCGCAGCATTCTTGTTGAACATTTGTACTTCCTGGTATGATGAACAAAATCCGTGTTGATGCAAGGTGTCAACAAGGAAGCGTGAGGCGAAATTGTGGTGCAACTGAACTGCAAGCCCGATCTGTAGAGGTGCGATAACTACCCGTGGCCGAGCAGCTTGAACAATTGCCTGCCCGATAGACGCTACCTTCAGTGTGTTATTTTTCTCCGAGTTAAGAACACTCAAAAAGGTTGAAAGCGAAGCGGGAAGGTAGCGGGCGTGTGATTCGGCATCGGTTGTTATTGTAGGGTAGCTGTCACTTGATGTCGGGATTGATTTGAGGTCGTTTTTAATTAGCTTAGCTGCTGTTTTGATGATGTTCTCTTGTTCTTCTTTGATATCTAAAACATCTTGGTGGGCGTGAAACTCATGTAAGATTGCCGTAGCCGTGGTTTTGAAAGTTACTACGTTCGGCTTACCGTTAATATCCGTTATAATGATCTTATCTCCAAAGTATTCCAAAAGTTTGGTTTTCATGTGTGACCGTCCATAAGCTTCACTCTCTGTATCATTCAAATATTCTTTCATTTTCTCCACTAGATCACCAACTGTTATCTGCTCGTCGTCATTCTCTTCGAGAAACTTCGTAACTTTTACAAAAGCCTGGTTCTTTTCTTCATTTTGGGGGCGACCGATTTTCCTCTTTTTCATGACAGGCAGCTCATCTGCCTCATAAACTTGAGGTAATTGCCTATTTGTGCGAAAGTTCACATTGCAGGTTTGGTGGTAAATAGCGTCAGCCGCAGGCAAATCGTGGACATTCATAAGCCTAGCTCTTATTGTTTCCGACCAGTCGTCGTTCCTCTCCGAACAAATTTTTAATATCGTGTCCTTTGTTTCAATTGTTGTTACCCTGAATGCTTCACCCAGTCTTTTTCTCTTCGAATTCAACCCTAATTCAACTTTGGTACCACAAAAGAAGCAATCAGTCTTGAAGGAAAAACATTGTTCCGCTTTGCGAGTTAGGGAGCGACGACTACTAGTTGTTACATCTGAGACAGATTTTTTGGCTCGATTGATGCTGCTGGGACGACAGTACTCTCGCCGGCAGTTCTGATGTACCTGCTGCCCAGGGACCGTAGTGATGTTATCAACCCGCTCTGCGCTGGCCCGGTTTATCCCTTCGCTTCCCTTTTCTTTCAAAGTCACGACGTCGCCCTCGCCATTGAGACTTTTTTTACAAATAATACAATTCGCTGTTTCATCCATTAGTACTTGGAACTCTTAGTCTGAAATTATAGGCAAATGGCAAATTGAAGCTTGTCAATTAACAAGACGAACGTTCAGGGCATAACGCCATAATTGCCTTTTTTTCAGTTTTTGAAATCAATCAAATTTGTTTTGTGTTCAAAACGCTATATATTGTTAGCATAAATAACATCTTGTAGAAACCTTTTTCATTGAGGGACCGATTTTTAAGTCATCCGACTCGCGTAATTTGAGGCTGGTTGAATGTTAGGATATATTCAATGCCGTAATTTTCTTTTTAAAATAGAAACTCTAAGTTTAAATATGAACGAAATTCCTGAAGTGTATTGGAATCAATTCTCCTGGACCTTTTAATTTTCAACTTGAACCAAAGTGCAAAATTTGCAGCGCGTCCGCTTAATTTATTACTTCATAAGTGAAAGAAAGCATTTCCTTCGTCTTAAGCGAAAATTTTCGCCAGTTTTATTAATTTCAGTACGATTCCTGGACATTTTCTTTAAATTCTGACGGAAAAAATAGATGAATTTACTAATGAGTTTAAGTTTTGAGACAAAAAAGTAAGCGCGAAGCGAGAAGTGAAAAACAGATTTTTCACCAAGGTAAAATTGATTTGGGAAGTCTCTACTCAAGATGCTTGAGTGAAATATTTTTTTCTTGAATGAAATTATCTTAGAACATGACATTACTTTTACTTTCAGTGTGAAAATATCCTTTTTAAGTTCTAAATTCGCTTGTGGAAGACATAATTCCTCAGCTATTCCTCGCTAAATACTTCACCCAGATAGTTAACGATAGTAGCTATGTTCTACAGGTTTTACATGTTTTTTTCTAATTAAAGAATCTTATACATAACTTTTATTTTATTTAATAGGTACATAAATGCACTTACCTAGGAAGAAAACACAATAAATCCTCTCGATCTTCACTAACCCATCCTGCACGTGGCTTCAAACTCGAGCAAAACAACAGGCAGTGCATGCAACCTCGTTTCCATGCTGCGCAGTATTAGTCTATATAGAGCTCCAAAAAAAACTCGTTTTTTGTCAACTTCCCCAACTCGGATTTTCGGGGACTTTTGATATGTTGTAGAGGACATGTTCCTGGACCAAAAACCGTTAAAAAACCTTCTTTTGCAATTAGTGGCAGGTTGACCGTCTTTTGGCGATAAAATGCCTGGACTAACGTTGTACCTCGTTGGAAACGAAATACGATATCAAGTAGACGCGCAGCTATGTGATTCACTCGACGATGGAAATTGTGAAGTCTTGTGGTAAGATGACCTCAGAAAGTTGTATTCAAACCGATTAGGAGAGCATCGAGGAGCACAGCTTCTAAGTTAGGCAACAGAAGTTGTGGTAAAGTCCTATTGAATAGTTGTATATTTTGTTAAAATAAAGTATATCTACACAAACTTCGCCGTTTCATTCAAATTGTGTCGTAAGCTTTGGTCAAGTTTTGATTACTCTGCAAGTGTAACCGAAGGTGGAGCAGGCTACCCTCGATTCCATTGACATTAGTACTGATACAAGTACGACTGTTTGTTCAGCATGTTTTTGCAAAACATTGTGACCGTACCCGCCACAAGTTGATAGAAGAGTCACTTTTTTGGCTTTTGTTCTTGAGAGAAAAATGAGGAAGAAAACTTTAATATTTTTGAATGTTGAAACACATAGTCTAAATTTAACATAAGCTTAAATTTAAGAAATCCTTGAAATTTTGTGGCAGGAGACGAAACTAGATACAGAATCATTCACTAGTCAGTGTGAGGAAAAATTGCTCGAATTGGCTTCGGTACCAAAAATATCAACAACTCTGACTTTGCTCAGTTTATCTTCTGTTGGTGGACTACCGCTGCTGTACCACTACACAGAGTTGTGACTGAATTATTCCTATGAAGAGTTACAGGGAATTGTAGTGGACACTACAGTGTAACTGAATTAGCAACTGAATAAATCTTTAAGCAGCAGATAACGGCAACTGTTATTATGCTAAATATAGTCAGTGTGAGGAAAAATTGCTCGAATTGGCTTCGGTACCAAAAATATCAACAATTCTGACTTTGCTCAGTTTATCTTCTGTTGGTGGACTACCGCTGCTGTACCACTACACAGAGTTGTGACTGAATTATTCCTATAAAGAGTTACAGGGAATTGTAGTGGACTCTACAGTGTAACTGAATTAGCAACTGAATTAAATCTTTAAGCAGCAGATAACGGCAACTGTTATTATGCTAAATATAGCATTTGTCTTAGCGTTTTTCGCTTTTCTTATTGTGAAGTTTGGTTACAAACTATTCCCAAAGCAACCGTTAGTTTCCCTCAATGAATACCTGTGCGTTGTCTGTCATGCCTTATTTTTCCAGTTGTTTAGCCCATCTCTTAGCCCTTTTCAAGTCCCTGTATCTCCGCTTTTTTTCCGTGTGCGTTTTATCTGTTGTCCTTGTCAACAGATCGGAGAGTACGTTTTCTTTCCAGCAGTTGGTTTAGTTCGTTTATTTTCATATGGCGAGATTGTCCAGATGGGTAGTGGAAGTGGAGAAGGGAGGAGATTGGAGGGGTGGCTCCATTACCAAAAGGAAATACACCATTTTGTTTGTGATCAGTTCCTGGTGAATTGTGGGTAGATCCAGTCCTTTGTAAGGGCAAACGGTCAAAATTACAATTTGAAATGACGTCCTTAGATGACCGTTTCCTGCCACAAAGGACTGGATCTACCCAAAATTCACCAGGAACTGATAATTAGCAAAATGGTGTATTGAAAAAAATTAGGAAAATGCATACTAGGCATCCGACTCTTGCGTTGCCAGCGCGGTGTGATTTTCCTCTTTTTCGCACGTACAAGGCAAAACCTTCCGAATGAAAATCCACCTTATCCCACTGTTTACGTGCTTTTTGTAAACGAGAAAAGAATATCACTTTGTTCGCACTTGTTTTTAGACTCCAAGTATTGGGTGGGACCATTCGAGGGCATTCTACACAATCACCCCTAGGTCTATTAGTATTGCTAACCATAGCAAAATCAAAACCCTAATCCTAATCCGTAATTCCGATCCTAATGATGACTGTAAATCCAACCCCCACATCTGGTGATTTTGCGATTTTTAGAGAGCTTAAGCAACGTGGACGACGACGGCAACGAGAACGCCAGAAAACAATAGGCTTGATAAACAATAACAATCGCTCTACACATTCGTCTTACATTTTTTGACACTTAATTTTTTTTTTGCCGTCTTTAGAAAATCAGCAGCGTAAAATCACCTATTTTTTGGTTTTGTGGAGAACGTGAGCGTATGACGGTCACCTCTTCTTCCTTTTTTCCAATTTGAACGCCGTTCTTACTGTTTAGCTCCAGGATAGTTTGCCAGCATTTTACAAGTTAAACAAGTTGGAAAACTCGCGACAGAGCTACAATAACGAGAAGTTACATTTTGGAATGACGTTTGAGATGAGTTTACCACGGTGAAACCTTGAAAATAAGAAGCAGCAGTAGCGGCAATAGTAGTAGCAGCAATAGTAGTAGTAGTAGTAGTAGTAGTAGTAGTAGTAGTAGTAGTAGTAGTAGTAGTAGTAGTAGTAGTAGTAGTAGTAAACGGATCAATCCATTTCCCCTTTTACCACCTATATTAACAGACAATAATTTATGATTTCAGCGGGGTAACACATTCTTTCGTAACAAAATTGACCATAAATTCTACTGTAAGAAGCGATAGGAAGCGTAAGAAGCCGTACCGAATTGAAGCGATGCCAAGCCATCACGGCCGTGCCCCCTCATAGATACGCTATTCAAGTGTACCTAAACTGTTGCCCACTGACGTCACAACCACGTCATCTCAAACAAGAATGACATCACCAGCCTCACAGTGCCGACTTGCAGAGTAACTTTTGATGAAATCTGGGTATCAGCTGATGAAAATAGACACGAAAAATGTCTGCATACAATTTACGGTCATCAGCCCCTCGTTAATACTTACACAAAAAGTCCTTTTATTGCACAGCTCAGAATGGCTGAGTCGCCCTAGTGCCACAGGTTTACCACACGGGTGGCAGTCCTGTTCCACAGAATGAAACAGCTATATGAATATTACCTCTCCCTTCTGGATGAGATGATACTCCATTCTAAGGTTAACATAACTTGCAACACTTCATCACGGTGTCGATATTGGGTGAACTGTTCCGTGATAGGAAGAACACTTGGGTCGTGAGAGAAAGAAACACTCGTTAGGATTAATTTTAGTTCTCATCGCTGGAATATTGCTCGATTGTGATTGGCTAGGATGCCCGCGAGTCAAACAAGGGGGAAGGAGAGTTTCGTAGGGAGGAGGTGAGATACAACCCCCCCACCCCACCCCCCCCCCCCAAAAAAAAAAAAAAAAACCACTGAGTGGGAGGCTAAAATGTTATTTGTTTA
The DNA here is from genome assembly GCA_016490735.1 of Pachyseris speciosa. Classification (NCBI taxonomy): domain Eukaryota; kingdom Metazoa; phylum Cnidaria; class Anthozoa; order Scleractinia; family Pachyseridae; genus Pachyseris; species Pachyseris speciosa. The sequence continues at coordinate 365,416 of JAEMWC010000872.1, forward strand.
TTCTACTACCGAAAAAATAGAATGAACAGAGTACGGTTTACTCGGAATGCGCACAAAATGCGTTCTTTAGGTAAAGTTTAAACGCGAAATCCTGCGTGGTCCGCCAGACGCTCGGCCCAGGCTATTCTGTGCGCTGGCCGAAAGTATTCCGTTTACAGAATAACTGTTAGTTTTTGCGAGACCTTATTCTGCGCATTTCCCTTATTGCCAAAGAGCAACGCGAGGGAAAACGCGTATAGGTGGCGAGACTGCTGGTTATAACATAACTCCGTCCGTATACATTTGTGAGTTTCAGCCCAGGCCGCATAAAAGATCTCAAATCTGTCGAGTTAGGTTGTGCATGAGTGATTTTTGGCCCGCGTAACCGAGATTTTGTGGCCATATAAAAAAGAAGTGCGGAAGTATTCGAGAATTTCAAGAGCCAATTGGAAGCGGACTTGTAAGCAGTTATTGTATCCGTCAATGAGAATAAAATAGGGTGCTTAAGCAACGAGGGCGGGAACGCCAACGCGAACGTTACATAACAATAGGCGTAGTGAGCAAAAACCATAGCTCTGCAAGTGCGTTTTACATTTTGGTACACTTCTCTGCCGTCCTCTGCAGACCAACAACGTGAAATGACCAAGTTTTATGTTTTCTAGAGAACGAGGCCTACAACGGCAAATTTTATTTCTTTTTCCTGACATTGACGCCGTTCGTAATGATTTAGCTCATTGCGAATTTGCCAGTATTTTTCAAATTAGACAAATTAAAAATGATCGCGAAAGAATTAAAAAAAGCAACAAGTTAGATTTTGAAATGACGTTTTCGTTGCCGTTGACAATGCTTAAGCTCCCTATATTTCTTCCCGCGGACGTCATAAAACCCTCATGTGCTGTTTTCTTTTTGGAATTTGACCGACAACTCAGAGGATATGAATATGGCTACTAAATTTTGGTGAGTACTTACCCTTAACTTTTACGTTTTTCAGGGTAACTGTGACCTAGCTTAGTTTTTCTTGTTGTCTTCGTTGAATCGAATCGAAAGCGTTTGCTCGTAATTCAATTTCAGGCGCTGATCACAGCATTAGGCAGTGTACCCAGGCGTGGATGAAAGCTATGAAAGTATCTCGGATCGTTTACTACTCAGGCTATTTTGATTGATGATGAGGCGATATTCTTTCATGTCTATAGCTGCCTGTGATAATTTTCCCTTTCGTTTCAAGGAACACTAGTTTAACTGCTAAAAGAGCTTGCATTACGTTGTCGTTCATGTGGACAGTTTGACATAATAAAATTCCTTTCTGCTTGGATTACAAAGCCATTCGGTACAAATGAACATTTAAATCAAAGGATGATGATTAGGGCCGCTTTCAAATTCGCCTCGAATCTCTTGATAAATACAGCATTTTAGTGTGCTTATTGTGCAAGGCTGATCACTGAGTTTGTCTTTTTAGAGGGCCTTTTCTATCATTTGCGGTGCTTATGCATTGAGATCTGCAACAGTCCAAACATGTGATGAAATCGTGCTGAGATAGTAAAGGCGAGTTAATTTAACAATAAAGTCCTTTTTGTCAAAAAAAGAAAGGTAGGCTTCTGTTTTTGATTGTCGATGTTTGGCGATATGATTTCCATTATTCCCGTTATCCTTGCGTGGCACTGGCATTTCTCTATTTTCTTCTTATTACTATTAATGTTCAACTGAGCTCTTCTGTCACCTTCCACATGCGACAAGTACAGAAAAGCAACATGGCTTCCCCGCAAGCTACCAGCTTGTTCTTTTAGCTAGCAGTTCATACGATGCTGGACTATGACTTTTCAACTTGGTGGTGTAATATTAGGGATTTCTGCCGTGAAAACCATCAGCGTTTAGTCACGAAAACATTTTGCTTTGAAGGAGAAGGTCGCGGTATTCTTATTGCATCTTATACCAAATAGTGTTCTTTTTCTTTAAAGATATGTGATTAGAGGAAGTACTCGTCTCTCTCTAGTTGTTCATGTTAACCTCATCGATTAAATTAAATTAATTATTTTTTCGTTAACACGGTATCCGGTCGTTTCGCCAGGAAGTTGTTTCGCCAATGAAAACAAAGTATAAGAATATCTT
>JAEMWC010000873.1:0-10000 GCA_016490735.1 Pachyseris speciosa
TTTCAAAGCTTTAATAGGCGTTTGTTTTGAGTTTCTGTTCTTTTTGTATTCTAGTTATAACAGCTTTCAGAGCGTTTATGGAATTCAGGCTGGAATATTTCGATACTTGCATTGTATTAATTTTCTGCCATTATTTATTTATTTTTTCACAATTTCGCCTTTATTATTACTGGCGCTTTTACAAATTTAACTGTTTGAAAAAATGAAAATCGTCAATTTTCAGGCACGTGAGATATCGAACGTCATTACCATGTTAACAAATTAAATTAACTTGTACTTAATTTGCCATTGTTAAATGTCTTGCATCCTCATTGCTGCCCAAAGGGAAATTTGACTAAAATACCTCTTTAGTGTATGTGTTTCCTCGTACCATTCTGTAACCTTTTCAAAGATACATTTCTTAAGGTCACTCGGTTTTTTTCTGTACGGCTGAATATTTAGCGCCAGAAAATCACGGGCAACCAAATTTTATTCCCGAATTTCTGTTTGTAGTGTACTTCGTATTTCCTTTCAAAAGCTCCAGATGGCTTTAACTCGCACTCTATCAATTTTCCCCCTAAAAACAGAGGGATCTGATTACCATGCTGCAAAAATAATATTATTCAAATTAATTTCAGAAGTCTGGTGCAGTTCGAGCCCTCTAAAGGGAACATTTTTAACAGGAGTCGGTATTTGTGGAACAATTTGCACGATGCATTGATGGACTGCCAACTCTAGTGTTTCTTCGTTAGAAAACTATGCACTAGTTTTTATAAAGATAAGGTTTTCGACCCTGAGCGCCCCTATACCACCTGGGCTAAAAATCAGCAATAGTTAACTACGGTTGTTAGTTTGTCAGTTAGATAAGTAGTTAGTTGGGTAGTTAGTAGTTTGTTAACTAATTGCTAGTTACATAATTAACCTTTTATATTCAGACATTTTCTTTTCATAATGGGTTGACTAGCACGTATGGTTCGTCAGTTCCCTTCTAGTCTTCCCCACTGCTCTGTTATGTACTTAGATTTTTTTTATTAATGTGATTATTGTAATATTGTATATCTCTTTCTTTTTTCTTGTAATTGCAGTGAAAATGGAATAAATTAAAATTAAACAGATATACCGCGCACAAATTAACCAATGGTTGACCTCTTGTGGTCGTGTTAGCTATGGTATGGATTTTTGTAGACACATTAATTCCTCTGAGCCAGAAGGCAGAATTCATGAATTCTTCCCAATATTGTAATTGAATCCTCTATCAGCGATTAAACAAACAAATGACACTTTCTTTCTCCTTGTGTTGAAGTGCTTACCGAAGCATTCTTTCTGTTGATTAGTAGATGTAATGATGATAACAGGCGGCTGTAAAGCTGGACATGAATCACGTAGCAGGCAGAGATATTTAACCTTTTTCGCGGAAAAGAAACTGAAATGTCATTGATGTGAATTGCTTGTTTTGAACAACAAAGAAGCTCTGCTCAAATGTATGATAAAGCAGAACAAATAATTTAATTGAGATAATCAACCCATCAATCGCTCTCACCCAGATACCTAGAAGTTAAAACCATTTGTGTATAGCACAATAAACAGCACTACAGGAAAGTACTGCTCAGTAGCTTTCATTTGAATGGTCACACTCAAGATTTTATTCACAGACTCAAACGTTTGAACCATCTTGTACAGCATAACAAACAGCACCACAGGAAAGTAAAACCCAGTAGCTTTCTTTTGACTGTCACTAAGATTTTATCCGAAGACTGCAAAGTTAGAACAGTTAACAATAACAATTTCTTCATATCTCGACGAACGCGTAGCAGACGCATGAACCAATTGTTTTATAGCATTTTCAACGCGGTAGTTTAAATATTGTATAAAGAGAAATTCCCTCTGTTACATCATCAGCGTGCGCAATAGGAATATGAAGCACGGTCGCGCAATTGAATTTTACCAGCTATGTTATAAAATCTTGTGTTTCATTTGATTTCTTCGAGTGCATTTCATGGTGATGCTAAAAAGAGCTCAGTCGTTTTTGAGATTTGCGATAAACGTATTCAGTGAAAACATTGTGGCTCTTTCAGTGATGGTGCATTTTAACAGTCTCGCTTTATCTTGGCAACAAGCGAGAGCTTTTGCTGGAAGCAAAGGAATGTTCACCTGACTGTGTATTGCGCGCGTGCCGAATTGAATATAAGAATCGTGCAAGCCGCCATTTTTATCAACCCACGCGAGACGTGTGTGTGCAAGAAACTTTAGTGGAGCAACTTAACGTTTATCCCCTAGCATTCTGTGAGATAGGAAGGGAAAAGATAGGCTCCGAGAGAAAATTGTGCTATCCGGCAACAGAACTCAGTGAGAGTGCCAGCAGTGAAGGGTTTTGAAAGTCGTCTAAAGCAAATCCAGCTTGTTAGTTTTCTCGTGTAACAGCTTTTTCACTGATGCGTTTCCGTTTTAGATTACTGAATAAGGAAAGGAATTCCAGGGGGGTATTTTGCAGACCTCTTCAGCTATAAGGCTTATCCTGCACTAACCTGTTTCCCAAGAAGATTGTGCAAAGAGAAAAAGGAAAAGATGATTCGTGAGGAAAATAACACACCAGCGGAGATCATTTCGCCTCTTGTGTTCTCATTGGAATGTTTTAAAACTGCGTATAGGAACATACTCATCTCGGACAAGTGTCGTCTTGTTTTAACTGATAGCTCGACAGTTTTTAACTGTTTGTTTTTTTTATTTCATTTTCCAGCATAACGCAATGCGTTTTGAAGACAGTAATCTTTATCAATATGAAATAAACTTACGATCAAACGCATTTCTCGCGTCGCCACGCTAATGTTGTCTCAAATAAATCAATCAGCAAAGTAACATAATTCTCGTTCTGCGTTCTCTGTGGTTTACAAAGAGAAACCTTGATTCGCCTGATAACGGTTGATTATAAATTCCCGAAGGATGCCGAACCGTTAGATTTAAGCATAAAAGATTAATATTCTCAATACACTGTAGAGTGTATATTCATATCATGGCTGCGGCGAGTTTTCACAAACCACACCCTTTATTAACAGCGTCTGATACAAATAATAAAATGCATAATCTAAATGATGGTAGCGCTATCCGAAAAAGTCACTTTTGCGTACTTCAAATCTTTCATTGTTTTGTTTCTTTGTTTGTTTTGTTTGTTTGTTCATTCAGGAGAAAATTACTGATTACTTCAGTGAAACTAGGAGCACTTTTGATATCGTAACTGATTAATATGCAGCACCACAACCAATGTACTACTCAACCAGCTTGCATTTGAGAAATCTTACTGTGGGTTTTAAATCCACAGAGTTATATAGCAACTGAACTACTCTAGCTAACTAAGCGTGCTAAATGCTACTGCAAGAAATTGCTCAAACACTCTTCGAATCAAACGCAAATGGATAAATATTAGGGGCACCCAACGAGCCAACTCAACCAAAAGCTGTAGAAAGTCATTTTTAAGTGCCTTATGGTGTTTGAAGTCTGTTTAAAGTGATGTTTTCGTTAGCTAGAAGAATCAGTTTGATCTATTCGGATTACTTAGATGAAATTTTAATTGCCCGAAAATGTTTTTGAACAAATCTTCCTTTGAGAAAATGCTAGCTGAAATGAACTTTCAACGAACTTTATAGGGAATTGTTTTCTTTCCGAAAATGCTAGCTGACGTTTTTGGCTGACAAAAACAGCAAATACGACCTTTCCGAAAACCTTAGGGGCTATGATTTCCTCATTGCGAATCTTTTAGGCCACGTTTAAGCTACTAAAAGCCGAGTGCACTCTTTAATCGACGCCGAAAGCCTAAGGCGAACTACCATTCACCGAACAGATATCTACTGAAACTTGTCGTTGGGTACCCCTGAAATATCGCCAAGGAAGCCTTCAGTGAATGCAAGCTTGTGCAATTCATATCCAGCTCAGCTACAGAGGACCACATTCACGAAAACCTTTTATTCAGAAACTTGCGGTTAGCTTTCGAGGAAGGTCATTTAGGGGTCGATTTTACAGACATTCATGACCTAAAAATGCAATTAGCTCCAAAAAGGCAAGCCTTGTTATTGTAGCATTTCGTGAAACTTTAGATGGTACTCTACTCTTTAAGCAACTAAAGAAACATTTTTACTTACATAGGATCATCAGCTTGCAGCTCAACTCCGGCAGCAGTTGTGGATCGCACAGGATAATGCCGCGGGAGTGAGGTAGGACTATTAATTTATTGGATCGATTAATCATTTGGCTGTCACGTGAACGGCCGTGCGGGGACTCACACACATTCGGACAGAAATTGACACGTTTAGTGTTGGTTTACCTGAGTACGTTCAAAATCTTTAAAAGGGCAAATTCAACAAATTCCTTTTTTGCAAAATATTCAAAACATAAACAGCACAGCAGGAAAGTATTCCTGTATAGATTCTATTTGAGTGTTCACAATTTAGGTCTCATCCTCAAGCCAAGCCTTGTACGGTGTAAACAGTACAAATTTAACAGAAAATTACTGCCGCTCAGTAGCTGACAATAGCTTTCACTGCAAAGGTCAAACGGAAGTTCTGATCAGAATCTTCTATTTGAATGGTCACACGGCCGTTAGGATTTCGTTCACATACTTAAGAGTTAATAGAAACGCACTCTACAGCACGCCCGGTGAGGGGGGGCACTTCCTATAATGGCCAATACGGGGAGGCTCCGCCCGAAAGGGGCACCTTTTTCACGCTTCAGGCATCTGAAAGGGTAGGGATTTCACGAATCAAAATATATGAAAGGGTAGGGAAATCTGTCATTTAGGTATTTAAAAGGGCCTTTTATTGAAATATTTCGAACACACATACCTCATAACTGTACTGTTCTAATGGAAGGTATACGAAAGGGGCACCTTTTCCGTCAAAAATGGTATATAAAAGGGTAAGGGGTTGGACCTCGGGCGGAGCCTCCCCGTATTACATGTCTTTTAGTAGCCCCCCCCGGGAGAGCACGACAAACTTCAGCACAGGAAAGTCCTGCTTGGTAGCTTTCAACTGAATGGTCACTTAAGGACCTTATCTACAGACACAAAACTTAGAACCACCTTTTAAATCATCGTTAACAGCATCACATGAAAGTACTGCTCAGTAGCTTTCATTTGAATGGTCACACTTAAGGATTTCATCGACAGACTCAAAATTTGGAACCACCTTTTAATGCATCGTGAAAAGCATCACAGGAAAGTACTGACGTTAATATGTCGTCTGCTAACTGACACAAAGGTTCGAACCACCTTACACAGCTGCCACATGAACAGGAAATTAGTACTCATCAGGTTTCGCACCAAAGGTCACATTTGAGGATTTCATCCAAGACGCAAACGTTAGAACCATCTTGCGCAAAAGAACAGCAACAACGTAAAAAGAAACTAACCTTTTCCTTCAATTGTTGCATTTGGACTCCTAAAACTCTACTGATAAAAGCTTTTCCTCTGGATCGTATTGCCCAATAAGAGCTTTTATTTGATTGGTCTTTAGGGGTTTATCGTCAGTCGAAAGTTAGAGCCAAGCTTTGACTCTTAAGGATATCTGATTTGTCACGATTCCTACTTCCGATCAGGCCCACAGCTAATCCATCATTTTGAAACCACATTTCACGTGGCACCCTTAATCTGGCAACAATGCGGAACTGCTTAAAACGATTTAATGGCGCTTTTCAACGTAAACAAAGTCTGCAGATGTGTGTTGGTGAGAATTCAACACCTCCCACTTCTTTCTACAATATTTTGAAAAGCACACGAAGTTGAGGGATGTACGTGCCTTAGTTACCATTGTTGAATCAGCAGCTGTTTACCACGCGGAAACAACAGTTTTTTTTACTGTGGTTTCCGCTCTTTGTTTGATTAATCGACTCTGCTTCCACAAGCAGGACAATCTGCTTCGACATGATCTTTTGGCCTTTCAGTTGCATGGCATTTCGAAATTTCTGTCTTAAAATGTTGAAAATGCAAACGCTTCCGTAGTGAGCTGTACTCGTTGCATAATCTTTATTCAGCGTTTTGCCCACTGGTCAACGTTGCGGCCGTCTTTTACGGAATACTATTGAATTAGAGTAACAGATTTCATTTCAATTGCCCCCACCTTGAGTATTTATCAGAGATTAATATTTAAAAGTTAAAATCACCTTGCACCGCGCATAAGTACTGTACTTACGCTTATATTTCAGTGGGCACGCCTCAACATTTCACCGTTAGATCCGCCTAGTACGATGTGTTTTAAAACAGCAATGCATGAAAATACTGCTTAGTAGCTTTCATTTGAATGGTTAAACTTTAGGATTTGATCCACATACTCATGAGAAATAGCACCAGCTTAAAGTACCTCTCAGTAACTTTCATTTGAATGGTCACACTTTAGAATTTCATCCACAGACTCAAAAGTTAGCACCACCTTGTACTGCATCATAAAAAGCAGCACCACAGGAAAGTACTGCTCAGTAGCTTTCATTTGATTTGTCACGTCGATAGGCATTCTACATCACATTAAGTAGTCAGAGTTGGCCTGGCTTTCACGTGAAGTGTTGGGGCCATATAGGGTCAAGTTTGGACTCCAAATACACTTGTACTACCTGCTGCGAGGAAAGCGATTTATATTTACAAATAATGAGTTAAAGCACGTTCTGCTCACAGCTGTGTATTTCTCAAAGTACCGTTGTTTTTTTTGTTTTTTTTTTCTGTACGTGTCTTGAGTCACAGAGCAGTTTTATCTACCTTGGCCTTGGCATGTGCCCGATAGGGGTGGGGACGGTAAAATAGGCAATTTCTCTATTGTGAAACTATATTGCCATTTATCCCTGTGAGAAGGGAGGGACGGTCTTGATTAAGTTGCCCCTAATGCGGTTACTGGGGTTTCTTTTTAGAACAGAGTTAAACGTTTTGGAATTCGCCCACGTTTAATGAGCAAATGTCTTAAGCGGCATAGCTGTCAATGCTGTCTCAGTATGGGCGCAAGGTAAACTCACGGAGAGACGTCGCCTGTGGTATAGAGTAGATTGCAACTGTGACGTCAATAGGATCACAAACTGACACCTTTTGTCTCAAAATGAATTTAGACTTTTGCCGCGATCAGCCGCACCCTATCCTAGCTAGCTTCTGTAGAGTTTCCTGCGCCGCTGCCGAATCCCGACCAAGCCCCAAAATCCCGCAGTCCCGCGACCGACAGAAGAGTACTTACCTTGCGAATGGAGAGCCTCTATTTCGCGTCGCGTTTCCGTGCGCTTCAGTGTATTTCTGCGCACACTAGCCGTGTTTTTCTCTTTCGAGATTCCTCTAGTAATCTTTTGTTTGCTCTCATGAGCTTGCTGTATGCTTATGACTGTGTTGTAATCCCTCTATATTTTCTCTTGTCTGTGATTGGTCAAAACGATATCACGTGTGGCAGTATGCCTCAATAACAACGTTACTGGATCCTATCCAGTTTTCTAAGTCGCTTGTGATGAATGAAATCACTTTGAAAATTTCAAGATAGAAACGTGTTTGCTGTTGCAACAAAGGGCAACAACACACTTGTGGAACGAGGCACCGGAAAGCAAGCAAAAGCTAGCATTCACCACGATTTTTCTGCCAGCCTCTTAGGCGCGCTTTTGAGTTCGAGTGAGTTTATTATCATCCTGTCGCATACAACAACGTCATACCATCTCAATGACTTCAATAAAGAGTAAAGAGAGATTTGGCGATGATTAAAACTAAAAATCAACCAATCAATGACTTTAAGAGTAAAAGCAAAGTAGAAAAAGAAAGTTTAATCGATGTGGTTGAAACTTAGTGGATCAGTGAACATTTCCAAAGTTTTCGGCGTTGCTGAGATAGTTGACATTCCTCCACAGGTCTACCAGTAGTGGTTGAACATGGATCTGTGCACAGAAGGCACAGGTACCGCAAGGTCTAGAAGTGTGTGACGTTTGTTGTGTCAGCCTGCGAAACATAAAATCTAGTACGATTCGATTTGTACCTTGCTTGATAGCAAAATTATAAGGACATTTGATTTCTTATTTGAAAGTAAAAACAAGCTCTTAGTTCTTAGTTTATGACACTTCTATATTTAGTTTACGCTAACCCTAGAAGGTTAAAAAAAGACTCTTAGAAACGTCTTAAGTGATGTGGCACGTTCAAGTCATGTATTGCCGCCATGAATGATTTCCTGAAGACAGGTGTTGAGGGTGACTGGATAACACAAAATATCGCCAGTTTGAGCTAATTCGAGTTTGGGCTCGTGCCTATTATGGTCTTCGTTAAAAGCGACCCTCAGGAGTTTGAGATCCACAGAGGAGTACCCTGGGTGCCAGAGGCCGTTAACCGCCGGCCTCGCTAAGAAAAATAAAACCTCTGGCACCCAGGCTAACAGAGGAGATCAATCTGTGGAATGAATCGAAAGCTTGTGCGTTCTAAAAGTTTTATCCTGATTTTAAACTTCGTTTACGTTCAATTTCCCCAGAATCGTTTCGAATTCAACCATAAGCCACACATAGCGCAAATATACAAACAAAGAAGTTCTGTGGAACATTTTAATTTACCTTTTCCTTTAACCCGGTTATCTTTGTTGTGACGTTTACGACGTATTGAAGTTTCTGTCACAGCAAACTGTGAGCTGCTGTTCAACAAATGTTGAACAGTGTATCATGTGATGTTGAACGTTGAAATATGCCGTTCAACATGTTGAAAGTTGTTGAACGTTGTTGAACGAAAATAGATTCCGTTCAACAAGTTGGCGCAACAACATAATGTTGAACCGTGTATCATTCGCTTTAAGCGAACACGCCCTGATCTTTGGTTACCACTGATTAGCGCCCCCGTTGGTGACCGATATGTATCTTCCATTTTCGTGACTGATGAACTTTGTACCCTTTTTATTTTGTCAAATTCCAAACTGGTTGGGCTAAGGTCATGTGAGCATACCACAGCTTGTGATGCAGATAGTACTGGGGAGCAATCTTGATACTACAACTAACTTCTTTGTATGAGTTTAAGAAGCAAAAACTGTTCTTTAATTCATGTAAAATGCTCGATTTTCATGCTGATTTGCACGAATAAGTTCCCTCGGCAGGTGCTGGGCGAAACATCCCGTGTGTTAGCCACGCCTTCTTATCAATAGTTTGCTCAAGTGTGTTAAAAAAAGCATTTGCAGCATAAGGTGAACTAATTATTTAACCAGCTGCTCTTCTGAACTGCGGAAAAACTCTTGTCGTGGGAAAAAAATCTTTCTCTGGTCAGTGGATACAATGCTTAACCACTGTTTGGCAAACGTCAAACTTCAAGTTTCTTTTAAACAGGCGCGCTCCGTACTAAACTAACAACAGATTTTACTTAACAAACACTGAAATACGACCTCAGTGGGTCGAAGGGTAAGGTTGAAACTGTGGCGTGTTATTCGTGGTGTTAGACAGTGGTTACCGCAGTTGGTTTTCATGGCGTCTGCTTCTCCATTGTTCGTAATCAAGGGGCAGTATCATGTCCCTGATATTTTGACCAAAAATTTACAAAGTCAAATTTCAGTGACTTTGAGAATGCCTAGTCGGTGATTTGAATTTTTTCCGAGCTATGACTTTGGGGGAGCAGGGTTGGCGCAGTGGTGAGAGCGGGGTGAGAGCGTTCGCCTTCCACCACTGTGTATCCGTGTATAAATAGAGTTTCTTTACCTTTACCTTTTACCTTTTTCCATTCATGAATTGCTTCTGGATTACCAGCGAGATAAAATCAAGTACCTTTTACAAGAAAAAAATGATCCACCAATTTAATCTAAAATGTAAGGGAAAACTTAAAACAACAACAAGTTGGTATCCATTTTCATCTTTTCCGTGAGCTAAAACAGCCGTGTTGAAGAAAATTTGGCCATTGTTTTTCGTTTGCAATCGGTAAACAGGTCTCCTTTACTTTCCACATTTTTACTGACAATTTATGATACTGCCGCTGTAAAGTCGACTGAGAAGCATATAAAATGTTATTAACTGAATAAAATAAAAATTGTCAAGTACTTGTGAAGAATTTAAATTTCGTGGCTGG
>JAEMWC010000873.1:12500-30000 GCA_016490735.1 Pachyseris speciosa
TAGTCATTTTTATCTTTTTTTTTCTATTCACATAGCTGTACAGCGCTCTGAACTCTAGCATGAGCGCTATATAAGTCTTATATATTATTATTATTATTATTATTATTATTATTATTATTTCTTTCTTTCTTTCTTTCGTCTCGGTCCATAAACACGCAAAAAAAAAGAACTTGGCTAAAATCCCGCCATCTTCACGCTTGGCCAATAACCCATATGTATCAGATAACGTGGTGTCAGATGAATGTCATTCATTGGACAAGGGAGCGTTAAGTGTACAACAAAAGTGTGACGCGTTGGACAAATCAGAGTTGTGTGTACAACAAAATGATGTTTCAAAGGCAGTAAAATATGCAGAAGAATCCAGGTCTCGTTATGCGGTGTTTGTTAATTCTAATAATAACAATCGTTTAGTGCCATGCGGTAAGCTTTTTCGTGACACCTGCATTCTTCGCAATTTTGATGTGGTTATTGTTGCTTCCGTTATCAGGCTTCTGCAAGAGTAATGAAAACGTCTTCCGGTGTTTTTTATTCGGATTTTTGCGAGACTAAATACAGGACGAATTCGCGAAATTAAACACACCTTGGTTCTCTTTTTCTCCCCAAGTCACGAAATTAAATACTCGCCAAATACGTCTTGAGATTTTTCGCGAAATTAAGTACGCGCGAAAATGACTATGAATAAGGTATTACACACGCTATTTTTAGAACTGCCTTGCTGCACTAATGGTCGACACTCGTAGCCGCAGGTCTACAGCCCGACTTACGATCTTAGATCGTCTTGTTTTCTTATTCTTTGTCGTCGTGTTTCATCCACAAAGCTCACTTCCGGCGTTTCTGCGCAAGCGCTAAAAAACATCAATAGTTCAAAGGTCGCAAGCATTAGATCACGCGCCTGTTGTGTTGAAGCCCGCCAAACACAAAAATATTATCAAAATATTCTCGTTTTATTTAATCGAGGACTTTGCCATTTTCGATAGGCATTGAAAAAGAACTGAGGAAATGAATAAACTCCTTTCTGCTCAGGGGTTTTTCTCGTCTTCTCAGAAGCGTGTAATGATTAACGCATGAATTTATCAGTCATGTTTTATAATAGAAGGTGTCAGATGCAAAACACCTGAAAACAACTAGCCATCTGTTTGTGGCGAACTTGCTAACGAATTTAGAAATTCGTCGTTTTGTTTACAAGAGGACTGCGCAATTTCGATTCGTGAACACCTTAATAATGCTGTGTGTATGTGAGCAATAGTTACATTTGTAACACGCTTCGCGAAAGCCATCCGAAATTTATGTAAAACATTTAGCTTCAGTGACTCTCGCGCGTCGTGAATCGCGAGGCGGGCGACCCGATTCGCATCGCGCAGGAAACGCGACGCGACTGGCCACTTACTCAATGAGCGGAACTGAACAGTATTTCCACAGATGTATTAGCGTTTGGTGATCACTCCCTATGGCAGCTCTCAAAACAGTTTTACCCGCTTTGCTCGTAAGTAAACAAAAAAGACCTTCTGTGAACCCAAAAACTATTTTCAATTTTTCTAGAATCAGAAAGCGTGCTCTTGCGCCGGCGAGAGTCCATTGTGAAGTGTTTTGTCTTCTGTGGCCGGAGGCACTGAAAAATATTTTTAAAACGCATTTTTGTTTTGTGAAAGTACAATGCGCCGAACATTATTGTGTTATTTCTTGGCAAGCGAACGTGTATAAAAATGTACCGGTGAGCGTAAACTGAGTTGGGAAAAGGTTACTCAGGCACATGGTCGCGATAAGAGCAGCTCAAGAAATCGAGTGCTAGCTGTTAAGAAATGAAAATAAAAATATTAAGTGGTTCCCTCCAAACATGAGGCTTATCATATTGAGGGATTTGGGCGATATGTTATACACTTGACATAGCATCCGACGTTGGCGAACAAACAGCCGGACAAAACACAAGACGGTCGTCGGACATTCGGCGCAGCAGATGCCATAGAGAAAATAAAATATGGAAAGGGATTCAGATCTCGTTATACTAACTTTATCATAATATTGCAACCATGTAGCTGAAACAGTGAGTTTTCTAGGTCTGAGGTCTGAGGTCTGAGTTTTCTAGGTCTGAGTTTTCCAGACACCCCCGAGTTAAGGCCAAGAATTGCCCCTTGTTTGTACTGAGATAACCGACTTGCTATCTCTCGGACATCTGTAAGTTTCTAGTGACTTTACTTGTAAGGGGAAGCAAAGTGTTTGTTAGCCAGCGTGCAGACGTCTCCTAAATAGCAGACGTCTGCACGCCGGCTCAGTGTTTGTAGAACTTCATGATGATCCCATATTGACAAGAACAAGGCAAAACAAGGACTAGGCAAGTGGCGGCTGTAAGTCTAACAAACAAGCCTCGATCTGATTATACTATGGTCATTTTTAGTTGTTGTTGAATTTTTGTCTGATCACGGCTGTGCGTTGTTTCACCCGGGTGTTTGACACTCTTTACAGAGACGACGTTTAAACATTCACGTTGACCAGATTGAAATTGGCTTATGCCACGGTTTCGTTTAACCCCGACTGATCTTGGCTTAAATAACCGGCCTTGAATACTTTACCAATTTGATCACCCAGCTTTGCTTGAGATTAGTGAATGGAAATAAGCTTATCGTGGAAAAATGGCAAATATTTATTTCCACAATCAACGCCTATGGCTCGTGTGCCACGTGCCTCACCTGCCTCACGTGCCAATTCTCGCGTCATCCATTCAAAGCAGCCGCCGCGCACAGTTAACAGTGCAAGTTCTCTGTGTTCTGCTCTAAAGCACTTACAGTTGCTTTAAAACGTCGAAAATCAACTTTTAATGGTACCTTTGCCAAATTAAGACCACAAATTGCGTCCCACTTGATTTTCTTGACGCAAAAAAATATCCCAAGAATCTGGATAAGTTATCCGAATTAATCAGTTGTTTGTCCGGTGTGTGAGAATTCAATCTCCCGGCGCAGATCAAATTCCATTGTATGTTGGTATCAGTTCCCTGTGTCTGGCGGCATTCTGTTATTGGTTTTTATATGTCACTCACGCCAGAGTTGTACGTGCTTGTACCAACCACAGACTGAAAACAAATACGTTCATCTCCCGGAAACTCGGTTCAGTCAAAGGTCTCTGAAATCAGGGACAGGGGTTGACTGTATTAAGGATTAAGTAATTTTGGCATAAAGGGTGTGGTTGTTGAGATCTTTGATATGAGAAAGGAAAATAGACTTTTGACGATTTTGCTTGTCTATTTTGCCTATTCATCAAAGCCATTTTGCTCAGAAGGGAAGTGCAGTGCATGTGGTTGCTGTCTGCATAGATCTTGTTTTCTGATTCTTTGAAACATAGATTTGTCTCTTTGAAACTTTCCACTTTCATTTTGAGAATCAAACATTTAACAATTTGCCTCTTATAGGGTCTCCGTTCTCAACTCCTTTGGTTTGAAATAATGTAGGAATTTTGATTTTCAGTGTGTGGATAGCGTAAGCGTTATATATTTAATTCTAATCTTGCACGTGCTGGTTCATGTTTCTTAACGGAACTTGATCCTCACAAAGCAAATTTTAAAATAAGAAGAGGATATTCAAATCTAAAAAACTGAGAAATTTATTCTATGTAGACGATGGCAGACTTTCTGCAATTGTCGTCATTGTGGTAATAAGCAATATTCTGGTAAAAATTGAAGAGCCGTAGCCAGGATTGAAAAAGGTCACCTTTCTCTGGCTCACAAGACAAGTGTGTAACTATCGAGCTCTCGCCTGTCAGTCTACAGACTTCGATAGAGAAAAATGAAAAATATGAATAGTAATATATACGAAATAAAGTGAGATTTAACTTCTAACACGGACATTGAAGGGATAAAAATGGAGCTGGGAATTTAGCTAGTTTTTTTTAACGCAGTCTCTATTCGTACGGCACCCGTACGCTGACTTTGATTTACTACTCGTACGGGAGTCCTCAATTTTCGTGGAATTTCTATGGAAGTTTTTATTCTTTTTGTTTCGAAATTTTTAATATTTGGTTAGCTGTATTAAGCGATTTTAGTGAGAGCTATGGATTTGATTCAGACTAATTTGTCCAGTCTACATAAGCTTACCATGCGAACGACTCATTTCGCGACACCTAGAATTTTTTTTACAGCATCTAACTGACGGAAATGTCTTGCTACCTCTCGTTCAAAGATGGGCTCACAGAACACTAAAGTAGTTTGAAAATTCGTAAAGACAGTTTCTTACAAGCTTTAAACAAACTTGGAGTATAATGACTTGGCTCGAATGTTGAAGCAACATAGAAATTCTACACAAATTTGGACTCCAGTACAAACAGTTCGCAGTCGCGCTATTCATACGGAACCGTACAGCCGATTTGTATTTGTAAAGGTACTATGAACTAAAGCAAGAAAAAAACAAAGGTAAAACAAGGTAAGAAATTCCCAATCGAACCGTTATTTTATTTCACAATCAGAATAATCCCATATGGTCGGCGTACAGTCCTGTACAAATATAGTGACTGAAAAATTCCTAAGTGTCGCGAAATGAGTCGTTCTTATGCGCAGATACCGGTAGGGCAAAGTAGTTTGAATTAAATCCCCAGTACTTACTAAAATCCCTTAATGCACCTAAACAACCATAAAATAGTTTGGACCAGCAAAAATAAAAAATCCATAACGCGAGAAGCGCCTTTATCGATCATCTGCGAATTCTCGAGATCGATGCAAAAATGCGAAATCTTAGTGTCCTAAATCCTGCGTGACATCGTTGCGGTACCAGGAGAGTGGAGAAAATCCACACAAACGCTTTGTTTTTCTTCATTCAATCCCTCCAAATTCATGCATTAATTTTAAAGAACTAACAAAATGCAGGTGTGGTTTGCGGAGTTGTTTTTCAAACCTTTTTTCTCTCATGTGTTCTCGGTAACTTTTCTGCGGCAAATCACCAAATGAATATTATTTTCGTTCCTTTTGCAGCAGGCCAAGGGGTTATGATAAGCTTGTATTAAAGGGATTTAAAATCAGATAGCATTTAAAGGAGCTTTCATCTGAATGCTCAGACCGTAGGATTTTATCCAAAGAACCAAAAGTGAGAACTAGCATAACACACAGAAATGAGTTCTCCAGGACAGTCTATGCTTTAACGTTCTGTTTTGGTATTTCCGACAATTTACTGGAGCTGGAGACTTTCATATAATACTTAAGGTACGGTGCGCGCTGAAGTCAGCTATTTGCTTCTAAGAAAAAGCTGAGTAAAACCCACAGGCCTCCGTTAATTGTATTTTAACTATAAAGTCTACTTACATCAGTGGGAGTCCGCCTTGATCTGCGTAATTTCTTTCCGTAAGTGCCTGTTGACTGTGGATCGTGAAGAGACAAGTCAAAGATTAGCAGATTCTTCAGGGAAACTTCATCCTTTGTTTGTTCGGCTTGGCTTGATCATTGATTCCAAACGCGATGCGCACGTGCAGAGTGGAAAGCTCCGCTGATAGGTGTAATTTAAAGCTATCAAAACATTTTCCTCACTCAAAAGAGAAGTTTCCTCAAGACTGTCGCGGTGTACTGTTGTAATTGTAGTCTCGCTAGTATGGCGACGATCAGTTTCTAGCAATAATCATAGCCCCGGGCATTAGCGGAAGATTTATGTTGCCGAGTCTGGCATCGCTATACCCTGGGGCACTTCCCGGTGTCATTTGACGGAGTAGAGATGTTTTTATGATGTTGGCCTCAGATAAATTGGGTTCATGCCAAAGCTTAGTTTAGAGCATAGAAGGATGATTTTGTTTCTTTTAGGAACAGCTCCAAAAGTGCTCTACACAGTGCTTTGGTGTGATACGCTGCGCGGGGTATTGGGATATCCAGGTGCGTAGCCTAGGGAAGTGGTAATTCACGGAATGTTTTGGTGGAGGGGGTGTCTCCCTGTTTTTCTTTTCAAATCAAGACACGGCATTTCCTAATCCCAGTTTTCAGACCTGACCACTAAAACCGCGGCATTTTTCAGTCTGCAGCCCAAAATGGTGAAATGTTTTACCCATTGCTTGACCAAACCACCTCGAAATGCTTGGTTTCCTCCGCATTCAGTTTGCTGTATCTATTTGCCCCAGTTGTCCGATGTACGCCTAGCAGGAAAAGGAATGGCTGCAGTTGAGTGATGCATGCGAAATAGGTCTGCTCTCCTGTACAGTACCTCCAACAGATTTCATGTTTGCTATTTGTCTTGGCAAAGTTTACTTTCAATCGATCGCGTTGTGGATCTTTGATCATAATCCAATTCGCCTTCGTCAGCCGATGGAGTGATGCCATGCAATATGCAAACCATGAAAAATAGTTTTACTGTATTTAGAAACATGCAAGGATCTGTAAAACATACGAGGCACAGATCAGATCATCCAAGACTCAAAAGACACGTGCAACAATCCCCCGATGACAAGTCAGCGTCAATTCTATCCATCTTCACGACGCATTCTGCTCACCACATAAGCTATGCTCAGAAAATTGGTGTACGTGTTCCACTATTAAATCTACTTGTTCTGATAAAGCGTTTGGTTTTAAGGTCAGGTGTGTGAGCCATTTGATGGAGTGTTAATTTCAAGTTAATCAACACATTTGTCCACGTGGTGTGCAAACGTCCCAATGTTTTCCTTTAACGTATTTGCGCATGATCGGATTGCTGACTTTTCCTTTGCCAAAAAGAAAAATCAAATCTTTTTTGACCAAAAGCTAGTTTAAATAAAAAAATTTTTTTTGATGTTGATATTTTTAATTACTCAGCTACTTAAACAAAAGCCCTTGAGGCTAGTAACATATCAACGCTATTTATTTGAAAACAACCTTATGCTGCAAGATCTGGGGGGAGGGTACTACTTTCTGGCCAGTACTTAGATTCAGGGTTGAAGTTGCATGAAAGCCAGCTTGAGGGGGTGGTGATTTTAAAAACTAGACAATAGAGGTCGAGTTGGAGCCACTAGTGACAGTCAGAACTCGGTGATCATCTCATCTAGGGTAATTGAGTTTGATACTTTGGCTTGTCACGTGACCTGGCCAACTGCAAACCCAGGAGGTATGCTAAGTTACCCACCCCCCTAGAAATTGTTTTAACTGTAGAATCTTAACTCTGACCCTGGATTTAAACTATCACCAACCATGACTTTCACTGGATAATGTCAAAAGGACCGGTCACGTGACCTCTTTTTCTTTGTTAAGCTAGTTTACTAAATATATACGCGATACCCAGTAACAAAGACGACCTTAAGAATTTAGAAGCGATGTTGCGCGTTACGTCATCTATTGATATGAATGTAATTTCAAAAAGTAAATGCGAAATAACGTGAAGTTGAAGTTGCGCATTGGCTGTTGAAACAAAGAATTCTTGGTTTCAGTGGCTGCGGTTCTTGTATTTGTCTCGCTCATTTCGTTATCTTTTCTAATCTTTCAGCAAGGCAGACTTAGAGGAGTTAGGTGCTGATGTTTCGCCATTAACCGAGGAAAAACAAGCAGAAATACCGAACACAACAGCAACTGCAACGAAAACAGTGCCTTCGAACTCACAAGCCAGTGGTCTTACCTCTGCAGAAAAGAGATTACGAACTTTGAAGAAGAAACTTCAACAAATTGAAAACTTGAAAGAGAAAAGGGATCGTGGTGACGAATTAGAGAAAACACAGGTTTGTGGAATCGTTTGTTGTAAAAGCATTATAATGAAAAGTAAATGGCTA
This sequence comes from Pachyseris speciosa, assembly GCA_016490735.1. NCBI lineage: Eukaryota > Metazoa > Cnidaria > Anthozoa > Scleractinia > Pachyseridae > Pachyseris > Pachyseris speciosa. The sequence continues at coordinate 20,190 of JAEMWC010000873.1, forward strand.
AAAAAATATTATAATAATAATCACGATATTTACCCAGGAAGCTCCACTCACCGAAGTGTTTTCCAGGGAGGTTCTGCATCCAGATCAAATTGGTATTTTTTTGAAATGTTGATTTTTGAGGAGATGGGAAAACCGGAGAACCCGGAGAAAAACCTCTCGTAGAGAACGAACAACAAAGTCAGTCCACTTATGACGCCGAGTCCGGGAATCGAACCCGGGACACATTGGTGGAAGGCGAGTTGCTTGACCACTACGCCAACTCTACCAGAACTAGGAGCCTAAAACGGGCACAGGAAAAGACACGTGACTTCGGCGGTGATTGGTTTTTCATTTGTTTCTGATTGACTGATGAAATGAAAAGTTAGTTGTGATTGGTTAAAGTGAGTTACACGAGTTTTTCTCGAAGAGAAAAATAGTCGAAATAGTATTTTTGGTATACGTACATTTAACTGAAACCCATGTAAGATACTTCGTGTATTAGTTTAGGAACGACAGCCGATTTTGTTGTTTTTATATTTTTTCTGCAGATTGATAAGATAGGAAAAGAACAGGAAACGCTGGACGAAATTAAAGAAATCGAATCGTTGCTAACAGGAAACACACTATTGTGATGTCAAGTTCTCGCTTCAGAAACTTTCTCGCCAGATACTTTTAATTGTATATTTCGCGTTTGATATCGAATGATCCACGACTCGACAGGGAAGGCTGGTTCTGCTGAAGTACTTCACATCATATTTGATTTCCGTGGTAAAAAGAGGTCTTCCAAACAAGATAAATTATTATTGATACCGCGGTATAAAAATGTCGATGTTTGTACGAATGAATTGTCTTATTTTTAATAAATAAATTATTGCTTACAAACGCTTATTCTATCGGGAACCGTGTAGATAATCTCTGGCTTATCTGCCAAAACGTAAAGGGACGTGAACTGCCGTTGTCCCTTCTCAAAATAATCGAGAACGCGTTGGGCAGTGGGTTGCTATACTCTGCTGTTTTGCAGTATAGACAGGACATTCACAACTGCGCAGAAATATGTTTCTTAACAAACGACTTAGCGTGGAATCGTAGTTCACGCTAACAAACATTATTGACACAACGGATCTATACCTCATACAAGCATTGTTATTTAAATGTTCAAGCAAGCAACCGTTGGATCAAACTGGTGATCTGATCGGCGTAATAAAATCAACAAAGAGTTTAAGAGTAAGGGCCGATACAACGTAGAATGGTTTTAAGTTTTGTGTACTATATTTCGGCTGGCCAAACCAGCCAGCTTTTTATTCTAACACCCCTTCCAATAAAATTCTCATTGTACCTGAAGAAGGCTGGTTTGGCCAGCCGGAATATAGTACACAAAACTTAAAACCATTCTACGTTTTATCGGTCCTTGATTAAATACTCGTTGTTCTTTAGCATATCGCGCTCTCGGTAATGTCGAGCATATCTTGTGATGATATTGGTCATCCTTTCCATTCTCCACAGGGTCGTCTTCAGAAAAATGGAAAGAAATCGAAAACAGGACGGGACGCGGATGGGGGGGGGGGGGCACCTCTTTATTTATTTATTTATTTATTTATTTATTTATTTATTTATTTATTTATTTATTTATTTATTTATTTCTTCACCTAAAAACGACTGCGTGGGAGACGTCCAATCTCCCAGCGTACATCTTCCCTTGCACTTCTCCCAAATCGTTGTGTACATATTCGTATTTTTCCTTTCCTCTGCGTGCGCCTGTGGCCTTAATGCGCGTCCTTACTCTTCCTCTTCCCAAACTGCGGGGCCTAGCGTGCGTGCGTGCGCGCGTGGCCTTACTACTTGGGATTACTTTTCCCCTTCTCAATCTCTGCGTGCGTGCGTGGCATTACCGCGTGGGATTACTTTTCCTCTCACTCAAAGTGCGCGCTCGGCCTTACTTCTGTGTACACGCGTGGCCTAACTTTTCCCTTTTCCGATCTGTGCGTGCGCGCGTGGCCTTACTTTTCTTCTCCCTAGTCTGCTTGCACGCGTGGACTTAACACGCGGCCTTACTTTTTCTCTCCCCAATCTCCGCACCCACCTTGTTTTCGCTCATCCCACGTTTTCCCTCGGCCCAGTATCCGCTTTACCTTGTGAATGTACATCAAAAACGATGCGCATTAAAACAACATTGATTAACGGCAATTGGATTGTCATAAATCATTCTGTCGCCAATCGCTTCAGCCTGTCTGATGTGGGAATACTACTGAAAATAAACAAGGATTAATTTATAAATGAATGCCCATTCTGTGCTTGAAATCGAGTATGTTAGCGAGATAAAACGTCACTTGCTCTTTCTTCTATTCTAAAGACAATCTCGCACAGCATCATTTCGGAGCACAAAGACAACTTGATATTCATTTACATCTTTTACATAGGTAAAGTTTCAGTTAAAAATTCGAGAAAAAAATTTAACGTAAATCGATGAGACACCAAAGCTGATCGCAGAACGCCTATTACCACGGCGTTGAGAAATTAATTGAACTTAACGCAGAACTCGAGAGCTGTCTTCAAACACTAAACACGACAAGCTTACTTGTCAAGATTTCTTTGGTTACACAATTCTATTGTGTGAGTGTTGATGAGGAAGGGTTTCAGGGCTCTTGCTTGAAACAATGTACGTGCTCGGCTTAATTAAGCTGAGGGTCAAGGCCTTAAGGACTATATTAGTAGACAATTTGAGGCACTTTTTGCCACATAAAATGCACGACAAATCGCCTGGTGTAACATACCCAGACGTTCACGACTTTTCGCAATTTTGTGAGTATAACAATCGTCGGCAGCAGTTGAAGTTGGCTCCACCATTCGCGATTCCTGCGACGCGCAATAAATTGCAAGTCTCAATTACTTATACTAGGTTTTTACCCAAAGAAGCGTTTCTCCATACGGCGCCAAAATATCGTGGGACAGGTTGCGCGAAATATTTTCTGGTGTAGTGAAGGTTTCACTCAGGAACAGATCTCTTAATTTCACCAGCCGGGACATGCCAGTCAAAATGGAGGGGAGGGGTGGATGGGACTGGAGGAAAATGGGTCAATGTCAACCCAGAGCTGGAGAGAAGCTTAAGCTTATCAATGATCAACTCATTTAAAACTATTTTACCTGTTTCACACTAATTCCACAACTTGCAACAGCTTATTGAGTTCTGTGAGATAACTCTTCGATAACAGGGCGAGCCAAGTAAACGCATGCGCCGCAATTTTAAAATAAAATTATTAAAAGTGGTCCCTCTCCTTATCAATTTGTTACTCATTACGCCCTTAGCTTTTGTTAGGTTGGCTGGAGTACTATAAGATCAAATGAAACCTCATTTTTTCTATGACCCTGGGTAAAAGAACTTGAACAAAATCAGTGAACCGGATACAACTTTGCGTCGGCTTTAAGACTCGTTTTAACCTCGCATGCATTGTACTTGTGTCAACCTATTGCGGTTTTTCCCTAGTTCCCGCTTTTTTCCCGACTGCCAAATAGGGAAACGCGCTTTTGACAATGGCAGATGTGCGCAATTCGACACCGTTTTGTCGGATTAAGCACGGATACATACATACCAAAATTGGTGGCCTTTTTTGACAGACTTATACATGTTTGCGAGTCGATTCTTTTACTGGGAACTATTTCAGCTCATTTGGTTAATGCAGACTAGTGAACATGTATTTACCCATAAACGTGCGTGTCTTATTTTGCTTCCTATTTCTGCTGCTCTATTCAAACTTTTACCTTAAATATTAAAGTCAACCTACCAGAAATCTTGCCCAGTTCAAAGGAATCGGACCAATGTCAATGTTCCTCCGGAAAGCTATAGTGAATTAAGAGGTATTTCTTGCGCCTCAAGGGTTTACATGCTATCATTACTATGAAATGTCAGGGACTTTGAGTGATTAAACACTGACAGAGAAAAAGCTATAACTGAATTAAGATGAAAACGTGCAGAACTTAATACTCGAGTGAAGTGAAGAGGATTATGACGGATAATGAGGCCGAAATGCCCTTCACTACGAAGAATCATGAAACATTGTTCTAGCTTTTGAGTTTGTGTATTGAAAGTTGAAGCAAACGTTTTAACCACGAGTATGTTCTTGAGTTGTGTCAGCCTGTTTTACGCCTTTCCCCGCGCAGAGGTAGACGAAGAAAAGTATGCCGTGTGTTCCAACACGTTGGCTTAATTGCCAAGGGCAAGGGGTCGGAAAGTGGACTGAAATGGGCCAGTTTAAGACCGGTTAAGATCTGGGGCAATGGTAACTTGAATAGTGACTGGATCCTGTCACAGTGACACTCGCTCATTGCCATCGACTGTTCCACTCATTGTTTTATTTTGTCACCTTTCCCCCTTGTATTCGGCCCTCGCAGAATATTTTATCTTATCTGTCCCTGACGATGCCGTTGAGAGGCGAAAGCTCGGACTTCAGTTTAGTATTTTAGTGTATTTTACAGTAGTTCAAGGCCACATTTGTATGTTAATTTTTTGAATAGTGAGGATTAGTCGTAGATAGAAGGGTAACGCCTTTGATATAGAATTAAGAACTGACAAGAAAAAACTGGTACACTCATATCGTACTTGAAGGCAGAAGTCTTTGGCAGGAAAGGCGATGGTGGTGGGAGGCTTAGAAGCAGCTTTGTTTGGCATTGTCGCGAAGCCCGAAATTTCTGTAACAAAGAAGCTTTCGTGAAAAGGTGTTTTCTTTTTCAAGAGACTGCTTTTTTTCCCTCATTAATAAAGATTTTGCTTCAATGTCAGTCTTGCGACAGTTTGTCGGTAAAAACAATCAGTCCGTTTAGTGGGAGATAATCTTCTGGGTCAAATTTGGTATTCACGTTAATTCAATCTTGCAAGCAGAAGTTTCTTTCCTCTGAAGAAATTAAAACCGTAATTGCAAAGGGAAATCCCTTCTGACGTGAAAACTCTACTTTAATCTTGCGGAAATGTTTAAAAATACCCAAACATAGAGGAGGTAAATCCGGAAAACGGGCGGTTTTATTAATATCACAGAGACAGTACGTTGTTGGCAAGATGAGAGTCTTCGTCTTGTTAACAAAAGGTTTAAATTTAAGCTGACGTGAGCTCTGTTTAAACAGAACCTAAGTTGGTATCAATAACTCCACGAATGTTCTCTTGAGCATGTCATCACCCGACTACGGCAACTATAAACGTTTTACTGGCCTTGGTACGTTTTTCTTGAACCCATTCTTTAGAACGTGCCTGTAAGCTGATCACAGAGGCTGGCAAATTGTTGAAGAAGGAACTAAAAATCCGATCGTTTTGTGGAAAGTAGATTTTCACCATCTCTTTATACTATTAAAATTCACTTGCCATTTGGAGACTGTGGCTGTTTTCATTGGTAGCGGATTGAGAGGTCAAGGGTAAGGAGAGATGACGTTCAAAGGGCCTCAATTGACGCAAAAAGGCGTTCAAACAATTACGCTTTTCTTTGTAAATAGCCCGTTGTGTCATACCTGTTTATTTTCGAATTTTGCTAATAAAAATATCCAACAATAGACATCCGCCGTAACGGACTTAATCTCCTTAAACTGTTTGTTTTCTCATGTTTTAAAGTGTGAAATGTGTCTAGGTCTTCTCTGAGGGCGAACCTGCATGTTTTTTTTCTTTCGGGTTTTTTTTTACAAAGTACACCACGAAAATCCAGTTTGATTGGATATTTTACGGGATTTGAAGATAACCTTCGAAGGTTTAGAATTCTCGCCTATCAGCTACGGCATAGACGTGTTAAAGACTTGCGGCAAACAAACAACTCAGGGACTTTGAGTTTTGAGCACCTATAAGTGGACTGCAATTAGTAGTGGCCGAGTTACAGTAAGCCTGGTTAGAACTGATCCTGGGCCCCTGGGCCCCAGGGCCACTTGTTCAAAGAGGAGAGGGAGAGGGCATGACCTCAGGCTAAATAGGGGTGAAAACGTAAAGCTTGTGGGATGTGGCTTGAATGACAAGGATACCTCACAAATAATGTGATCTGGTAAGCTGAAGCCACTCTAAGGGCACTAAGGCCACATGGTAGCGGGCATTGGTAGCGGGCACATGCAGGTTCGCCCTCAGAGAAGACCTAGACAAATTTCACACTTTAAAACATGAGAAAACAAACAGTTTAAGGAGATTAAGTCCTTAAATCTACCAAAGCAAAGATTGAGCCCAAGCATTAACAGCTTGGGTGAACCGTTTTGTCTTTTGAGGTAAAGATGGATTGTGCGAGGTTTTTTTGATCGCTGAGTTCTGCATAAAAATGCGGAGTGCAGGATGCAGGGACGAAGAAGAAAACCACAGGAAATAAACAGAAATCAATGTAATTCAATCTCATAGTGTAGTGAAACATTGCCTTTATCTTCTTCATCTCACAAATTAAAGAAACGAAACTGTTTATTAATCCTTTTCGAATGAATATCACATGCATTGATAAAAAACCGCGCCTTTAAATTGACTTTTTATGTTGGCAATATCTTGTTTTATCTTCCTTTCTTTCAATGAAAGCTTACATTTTCAAAATGAATATTTAACAGATAAAGTTATGCTCTGAAAGAAAGTGCATTGTACTATATAAAATAGATATATTGTCATGAACAAACTAAATAATCTGAAATAAAAGCGGATATAAATAGTTTACAAACTGGAGCGGAAGTTCATCTTTGAGACAGTCCTTTGCGGTACCCCTTACTGCTTTCCATGTGTGTGGCCAGAAAAGTTCCGCAGGTTTCTGATATGGACACGGACGTCACCATGTTGGCGTTGTTGCAACGTGTCCAAACGCCCGTTTCTCGACAACGCCTATAAGATGTTTACCTATACGTTTTAACTATCGACTGTCGCTATTTTGCCGAATTGAACAGTTTTCAATTGAGTGTCAAAAGTGACTTGCGTCTCCTTTGGTTTTGCATTACTTCGCTCTGTGATTGGTCAACAAAACTTGCGTCACTTTCTCAACCAATAAGAAGCCAAACTAAAACCAATCACATCACTTCAACGCGCTCATTTTCCCGCGCTTGGCGCCGGCCACATGTCTTTGCTGACCGTTTGCGGTGATTGGCCAGGGCTATAACTTTTGGTTCTACAACACTCAATCGTAAACCATTTACGATTCTTCAATTTGTCTTTCGATAGGCAAAGAACTGTGCAAAAGATTTGGAGCCTAAATATTTTTCGTGCGCACTAACTTATCGGACTTTTGACAAACTGTCCCCAGGCTCCCAGGCCTGAGTTTTGGGTTTCAGAGAAACTGAATGTCGTTACATCTAACGCTTTCTTTTGTCAACCCATGGATCTGTAAAAAAGTAGACATAAATATTACGATGATGAAACAATAACCTCCAGAACAAGGAATTCCAGTTAAGTTAGTGTCTTCGTCCCAGCGTCTCGCCACTCGTTGGGATTCAGTGGTGGACATTTCTCGGCGGACATTTCTCACCAGTTTTCTTAGCGTGTTTCTAATGTGTTTTTAGGCTTGTTTAGAATGCTAGAAAGCTTGGCGTCGTTATCTCCGCTTTGTTTATGACTTGAACGTTTTCATAACACATTCCTTTTTTCGGCACAATTTTAGATTTTTCACAAGCCTTTCCTGTATGTTTCTTGCGCGCAATACGTCAATTTCCTTAACTAATTTACAAAGTGTTTTCGTGTATTTTACTGTTGTTTCAAACCCTGTTTAGACCATGCTTTCTCCTTGCTTTATCTGAAACTATTCTATAGCCTCGTAAAACTCTGATGAAGGACGCATTTTATTACCCATAATCCATATCATCATATGATTTCATTCATGTACCATAAGTTATCAACGCACCTCTCTCTTCACATTGTATCCCAGTATATCCAAACGCGCATGCGCAGACCCCAGGCCGAACACAATGACCTCCATTTATACAGGGCTGGTTACAAATGGCTAATAACAGAAGAAAATACACTCTTAGCCCAAGCTAAATCCCTAAATCTTATTTAAATCCGTCGATTTAAAATAATTTTAACCTCAGAAGAACCCGAAAAAGAGAAAGCCATTTGAAATGTTTTGAAATAAGATGTGAAAGTTTCCGAGATACAGTTAAATCTCGTAGCTTGGCAATTAAACTAAAATTACTATTAACTAAAGCTTCCAGACACCACCTACATGTGAAAACCTCTCACCAGAACGTGGAAAATGGAAAGGGTCGTAGTATGGACTGCTTAGAATATATCGCCGCGTACCGTCAGACCTTTATATATTAGCATGTTTCAGCTAAATTAAACCCTAAACTCCAAGCGCTGTTATTTCTAACAGTAGAAACTGTATCCCAAGCGGTTGGGCTGCACCGCTTAAAAACCACTAATTTCAATGGAGCTTTATAGGCTGCAACACTGTTGTTTCAGTGCAAGGCTCTATTAATTTCATTATTAGTTTATTGTTGTTTGAACCAATCCTGCGAGGTCTTGCAAATAGTGCAGATCGCCCCCAACCACAACCGAGACAACTTTTCAACAGGTAACGTCCGTTCATCTTAAACACAAAATGTATGTAGTTTGTATGGTTGGTATAGTCTGGTCTACTTTGACAACTGTTTTGTTAAGATAACATTTTGTAGTCACATTTACCTTTTTCACACATAGTACCACTATACCCAGAAGGACAGGTACATTGGTTTGGCCGAGCACACCTGGGAAAATACAGCTTAGTTGAATAGTAGAGAAGTAGAGAATCAATGGAAGCATATTAGAGGCGCCTGAAGTGTTCTTCTCAAATTCATTAATAATTCATTAAGAAAATACAAACGCAATTAATGTTTGATGAGTGTTTTTATATCTGATATAGACACAGCTAAATTTTGAAAAATCTAAATGGATAGATCTACGGTAAAGCTTTTGAAGCCGTTCATGTTTATCAAGTCGTAAAACACATGCCTGCGCCTCGTGTTTTAAACTTTATAAACACTCCTGATGATTTCTTAACTTTACATCAAAACATCTCGACTAACAAAGTAGAAAACCCCTTCTCACAACTACAGAAAGATTGTATTTAACAACCTCCTCCAACATAGTAACACAGGAAAATTCCATGTAGATGACCGGTTAGCTCAGTGGTAGAGCACCGGACTACCATGCGGGAGGTCGCGGGTTCTAACCCCGGCCGGACCAAAACTCAGGGTCTTTAAATAACTGAGGAGGAAGCGCTGCCTGCAAATGGTTAGACTTTTGGATAAGGACGTAAACCGTAGGCGCCGTCTCACAGTACTTTCACTTAATCTGATTCTGTGGGACGTAAAAGAACCACTAAGGACGTAACAAAACTTTGACTGTGACCACCCCTAGTGTCTGTCCTAGATATCTACCTTACGGGGGCACTCATTACCTACTTCATTAATTGTAAACTGCACAAGCAGTCTGGTCAAGTTCCCCGGCCAGTGATGTAAACCGCCATGAGACTATGTGATATGAGCGCTATATAAATACCTTACCATTACCATGTGTAAATAAAATACAACACTACTTCCATCAGTGTCACCCTTAAGTATTTCCCATGAAGAGTCAGTACAATGAATGGTTAATATTTCGAACCGAGGAGTACAAGACGACTTTTGGAATCGTTTTGGTGAAGTCCTCCTTGAGTCAAGACAGTCTGTATTTGGGTTCGACCAACGAGAACATGAGTTTTCATAAGAGAAGATCTGATTTTAACTTCCCGCGGCAGGTTATCAGGGAAGGCACGTGTCCCTTGCGAACTTTAAAATCATTAACAAGCGGCGTAGCGCCTTCAAGTAACGTCAAACTAGTCGCTTCACTCAGTAGTATACGTCGCATCGGTTGGGCCTCTTTTTTAGTCATAAA
>JAEMWC010000873.1:35000-87500 GCA_016490735.1 Pachyseris speciosa
TGACAGATGATTAATGAAAAAATATAGTGATTTTATAGTCTTGTACTAAACGTTTTTTCTGCTGTAGGAGGAGCACGGAACCAACGCCTGTGTGACTGCTGGTATGTGTGAACAACTGAAGCTTCTGTGGGAACAGCTGGTTAAGCCGTCATCCAGATGTACTAAAATACGAGTGAGCAAAATTGCAGGGCAGGGTAAGTTATGAGGAAAAAAGTTAAAACTGAAAGAGTCTTAGGATTTCACCCACTGGCTCTAAAAGTAAGAACCAATACGTTAACTATGTAAAGAGTTGGGGTGGATTATTACATTTTTCTATATTTCGTACTGGCCTATAAACCGTACGTCGTATAAGGAAACACGAGATACTAAAATAGAAGGTCTCATGCCAAACGATATATTTAACAAGTAGATTATGAGCCCAAGGTTTCTATCGCGTGATAGCTGATGAGGGCGCAGCCTGAACCAGCTATCACACATAGAAATCGAGAGCGAGTGATCTAATTGTTTTAGTATAGATCTACTTGTCGTTCAAAACTAAATAGGTAAATTGTCTAAATCGTCCTTGCAGACACAAAGCGCGAAGAAGCGGCCGCCATTTTGTTGTCAACCGCTATTCACTAACTACAGCAGAATAGATAGTGAGTAGCGTAGCCAATAAGAGAATGGCATTCGTGATAGAACGCTACTAGATTTATACTAACTATATTTTAAAGAGGTCATCTTACCGGTACACTTTACACCATTTCCGGTAAATCCACTCGGACAATTCCCACATTCATATTGATCTCCCTTCAGAACACACGGCACACCTGGAAAACAGTTTAATCCTTCACACGGATCCAGTGGAATCTCCTCACAATTTGAGCCATTTCCTGTGAAGTCCTCTGGACATGCACCACAAGCGAAGCCTCCCAGGAGATTCATGCATTCGACACCATCAAAACATGGTGTGTCTAGACACTCGTTAATGTCCGTGTCACAGTACTTTCCGCGAAATCCTTGAAAGCATTTACAGAAATACTCATCTCCTTGGGGAATGCACGTCCCATTTCTGCACGTTTGCGACGAACAAGGGTTGATTTTCACATCGCAGTGCTCACCAGTATATCCCTTGTCGCACCTGCAGTTGAAAGAGTGATTCACTGGTATGCATCTTCCATTCTGACAGGGAATCGACTGACACGGATCGATGTTATGCTCACAGTAGAGACCTATATGGGTGTCCGGGCAAAGACAAGTGAATGAATCACCAGTAGCAACACAATTTCCGTGTTCACACGGCTTTGAAGAGCAAGGATCCATTGGCATTTGACAAGTTCTACCAGTATATCCATTGTTACAGATACATAGAAAAGAATTATTAAGTGGTATACATATTCCATTTTTACAGCGGTGTGATTGACATGGATCAATCGTGTTCTCGCAGTAACGGCCTGTGTAAGCCTCAGGACATTCACAAGTAAACGAATCCGCAGTGGCAATGCATCTGCCTTGCTTACAAGGCCGTGAGTGACAGCTGACAATCTTGTTATCGCAAAGACGCCCATAAAAACCTGGAGAACATAGACACTGAAATGACATTTTAAGTTTGATGCACGTTCCGTGTTTACACGGGGTGGATTGGCACATGTTTATTTCCTTGTCACAAAGTTTACCCGTGTAACCCAACTCACACCGACAGTCAAACCAGGAAGTGTACCGGTGTACACATGAACCGTGTTCACACGGGTTTGGATTACACGGGTTGACTCTTTGTTGGCATAAATCCCCAGAATAGCCTCGCATACAATAACATTTAAACGAGGTCTTCCTATCGACGCAGACGCCGTGCTTGCATGGATTTGATGACAGTTATCAACTGCTGTTTCACAAAATGTACCAGTGTAACCTGAATCACAAGAACATATAACCGATGACGATCCCTGATAACGGCAGCGCCCGTATTTACAAGGATTTGGCATACAAATGTCATCAACTGTTTGGTCACAAAACCGTCCTTTGCTACCTGGAATGCACAAACACTCAAACGAATCGTTTTTGGGAATGCAAGTACCATTTTGGCAAGGACTTGAATTACAATGATTTATCTGTGTATCGCAATTTTTACCTTGAAAACCCTTAAAGCAGTTACATCGAAATCCGGTAGTGTCGTCCGCTACGCACGAGCCATGTTCACAGGGTTTGTTATGACATGGATCGATTTTCGAATCACAAAACGTACCTGTATACCCATCATCGCACAAACAATGAAACGAAGAATCAGGGTCTACGCACAAGCCGTGCTTACACGGGTTGTTCGCACATGTATCCAGTCTTGCTTGGCAAAACTTTCCAGTAAATCCTTCATCGCACAAACACTGAAACTGAGTAGCAGTTTCCACTGCTGCCTGAACATGCAGACATCGACCATTGTTGCACGGATTTGCCTCGCATGGGTCAGCAATAACCCGGGCATCGCACGATCCCCCTTTAAATCCTTCTTGACACTCGCATTTAAATGATCCTACCAAGCTAATGCAGTTACCATGAACACAAGGATTTGATTCGCAGAAGTTGGTGGTTTCATTACAAGTCTCACCGCTAAAGCCTTCCGGGCATCTGCAAACGTATTTGTCTGAAACATCCTGGCACTCACCACGAACGCATGGATTACTCTGACAGCGATCCATGGTCACATTACAGATCTTTCCAGTGAAGCCTCTGTGGCAAACACAGCGATATCCATCTGATATGCTGGTACAATTTCCATTACACAAGGATTCGGAAAACAGGGGTCCTTAGTATGGCATCTTTTTCCAGAGAATCCCGCTAAACAAAGACATCGAAACCCTGTACTGTGGTTGATGCACCGTCCATTGTTACAAACAAAAAGTTCGCAGTTGTCTACGGGATTTTCACAAAGAATACCATGGTAACCATGGAAACATTCGCACAAAAGCTTTCCATTTGGTTCAATGAAACAATCTCCATGTTTGCAGATGTTTACGGTACAAGGAGTTTTCACTTCATCACAAGTTTCTCCAACGAATCCCCTGGGGCACAGGCACCGGAATCCGTCCCCTGTATTCTTGCATTCACCACGAATGCAAGAATTAGGCTGACAGAAATCTCTTGTCGTTTCATTACATGTTTGTCCTTGATATCCATTTTCACAAGCACAAAGAATTCTTCCTTCAGAGTGGGTACAATTTCCGTGAACACAAAGATTTGGGTCACAAGGGTCTACTGCTTCACTACAATTTCCATCGGAGCAGTCCTCAACGAACCCTCTACTTGACATAACGCAATTTTCATGATCGCAAATGTTCAACTGGTCACTGTCACTAACATTTTCACCGCAAGGAAGATGTACTCTAGAGCTTGCAACGCAGCCACAAGTTCTGTTAACTGTTTCCAACATACAAAGATAATTACTTTCTTTAATACTGCAGTTATTTTCCTGACATAGAGCGATTGTTTCACTAATAGTATGACTTTCAAGGCAAGGCAGTTCTTCATGATAACCTGGATCTTGCTTGTTTTTAGGAGTATTTTCAAGACCATTATAATAATAATTATAGAATATTTTAAAGTAGGAGCAGGTATTGTTGGAGGACAAATCGCCACTCAAATGAACTGTAATATAATTTTGGGCTTCATCCGTCAAAGTCGTCTCGTTTGATTTGACTGTTGTTCCAGTACAATCGAACTCGCAGACACAAGTGAAATTGTGGTAATGATCAAAATCTAACGTCTTATGCGGAGATGGACGTAGAACGCAACTTCCTTTAACACAAGATGAATATGAGAAGCGACCATCGGAAAGATTTCCACTGTATTCAGAGTCTTTAAAAAATCTTGCATTACCATCGTTTTCATGGCGGGAATCATTAACACATGGTAAAGAGGAACAAAGTTCACTTAATTTCACCTTAAATCCCATCGAACAGGTGCAAACACAATTCTCTGGCGGATATAGACATCTACCCTTCGGACATACATAGTCCTGAACGTTCGTCTCACAGTATTTACCGGTGAAGCCTTCATCGCAAATGCACCTAGAATCTGTTCCATTAGCAACACAACTCCCATTGCTACACGGATTTGAAGTACAAGGATTGAGCGCTTCCAAGCAATGAATGCCTGTGAATCCATGAGGACAACTGCAGCGAAACATACTTCCAAGTTGAACGCAAGTACCTCTTCCACAAGGGTTGGAACTGCAGGAATTTTCAGGAACGTCGCACCTTGAACCTAAAAACGAGTAAGACTTATGATGAAGCGAAAGCGAAGACCGAGCGGAGATATAATGCTTACTGAGGAGATTAAAAGACTACAGTTACGTTTCACTAATGATCTCCTTTCAGTGAAACTTTACTGTAGTGTTTTACAACAACTTGGCACTCCAGGTTGAAGCCTGCAGAAGTCTAAGACCGATAGGGTCCATAGTAGCCCGCCCCAAGGAGGGAATGTCATCGGATGCTGTAATGTGAGGACTATGGCTCAGAAGGAGAAGGATTTTTGAGACAGAAGGGACAGGGCAGAAGGGCGAGTTGGCAAACTGTGTGACGACGTTATGCGTCATCAACCGCGTTCTCAGGGTGTCTCACCTGGGAAGTACGTCAACTGACGCGTCATCCGGGGTGAAGCATGAAGTTTAGAGTTGATTTGAATGATCTGATAAAAGAGGTGTTGATATTCACTGGAATTCGTTTTTCAGCTCCAAAAACACTTTGTCAACTAGTATTTATAAATTCCACGCAGGAATGATCAGAATTGCCTCATAAGGACGCCATCTGAAGGCCCTGAAACAGCGAGGATGCGAACTTTTTGGAGCGTATGAGAGGACCGTGGTTATGGAGGTTAAAGGGGAGAAGAAAAGTTATCAAATCGATGACGACGACAACGATGATGATGATGACGATAAAGGTGGATGTAATAATGGGAAGTAAGAATACTACTCAGTGTCGGAGTCAGCCTCATATTAGCTTACCCGTAAATCCCACATCGCAGAGGCAGTAAAACCTTCCATGGGCTGTATCGTGACATATGCCATGCCAACAGGGGGAATCTGCGCATGCTCCTAATTGACAACCTCTGTCAGTCCAACTATGTTGATTGTCGTTGGGTAAGCACCACTTGCAGGAGTCCTGAGAATCTGATTCTTCACGTCTGCGACAACTACCATCGATGTGACAAGTGCCATTCTGAATAGAGAATCAATCTATTATTCAGGAATTAACATTTCCCTGTAGAAAATTTATAAGGTAACGTTGCACTTCTTTGGCCAGTGTCTCGTAAACATTGACCACAAAAGTAAACAGGTCCATCGAACATCACATTTCAATCAGTTATCAAAGAAAGCTCTTTTGCTCATATATCGTCAAAAACAGATTGAAAACATTCGAAGGTATTATAATAAACGTTTTTTTCTGTACTTACCAACCTTAATTTTACAATTCATGTCTCCAAGGGAACAAGACATACAAAGACCATCGAGGATCAGAAAAGGAAGGGGGTGACTCCACAATCTCCCATCATTACTGACGCGTACTTGATAACCGTTCATTGCCATGTCGCTGTCACGTGAAAATGGTATCTCACACGTGACTCCTCGGTAGCTCTCGTAGGTGGCCTTGGAGAGGAAGATTTGACTCTGTCGTGCGGCTTTCTTGGTTTTAAGAAATAAATGGAACACAAACAAAAGTTGTTAAAGAGGTAGTATGGCTAGTCTGCTGTGATTAATCATTTGGACTGAAACGACCCGTTAAGACGTAGCTCCTTACCGTCAAGTATACAGGGAATTAGGAAAATTCCTCAAAGATTGCCAATGTTTAGCCGTTGAGGAATAATGTAGCGCAGACGCTCGAAAGACACTCCAAAGAGTGTTTCACAGATGCAACCTATGGCTCAACAAAATATTACTTTTTTGTTTACATTAACCATTTTTCATATATTACACGAAAAAAAGCTTCCAGGCGATCAATACCACTGACAATCTCTGCGCGTCAAAGAACAATGATCTTAAGGGGGTGACACACTAGGCGATTTTATACGCCAATCGCCGGCGATCGGCGAAAATCGCCTAGTGTGCCCAGTGCAGCGATTGCGATTTTCGCCGATCGCCGCGATCGGCGTATAAAATCGCCGGTATCTGACATGTCAGATATCAGCGACTAAATTCGCCGGCATTCGCCTAGTGTAGCCTTCCAGCGATTTTGTACGCTTATCGCTGCGAATCGCCAGTAAAGCCAGTCAATCAGATTGGGCGATGTTATCATATGACTTTTCAAAATGGCCAACAACAACGGCGCCTGGGAACAAAACTAGAGTGGCAAATCGCCGCGATCGGCGAAAAAATTCGCCTAGTGTGCCCGCATCAATGGCCAACGAAATTCGCTGGCGATCAAAATCGCCTAGTGTGTCCTAGGCGTTAGATCACATCTTTTATCTCCGAGCCAAAGGTAGTAAACGCCATGTTTGACGCATCTTTAATAAAAGTCATTGTCACTCACATTTGAGAACATTTTTGGGAGGCTTCGAAGGTCTTGCCAAAGTTGCGGCAAATGCAATGCTCGGGCGGTGTCATCAATAGACTACAAAGCTATGGGGTTTAATTAGCGGTAGTTAGTTTAAATACCTTTATTTCTGCAACAGAACACCGCAGATCTCTTACGTTCAGAAACCCTTCGCCAACAACCTGAACATGTTTGCAAAGAAAGGTTCTCAGGTCGCACTGTCCGTCATTGCTGACACTGATGAGTTTTGGAGGTCTTCTGGTAGGAATTGAGCAGTCATCACTGGAGTAACCTAAAGAAAGGTAAACAAACGCCCTTAATGATAAACCTTGGGCTTTTTAAAGAGTGAATGAATAACTGACTGACTGACTGAATGAATGAATGAATGATATCTTTATTTACACACGGTTAAAAATATCAGTATTACATAGAACATATATATAAGATCCTCTACAACTGGTTGACATATTTGCCGTGACGGAGTACTCGGTTCAGAGAACCATCTATGAACACTTAGGAATTTATTGTACGCAGTTCCTCAGGAAGATTGTTCTATAGAAGAGCGCCACTGTAACTAAAGCAACGCTTCAGGTAATCAGTTCTAGGTTTAGGTTTAGGTTTTCCGTTGGCGTCGCGAAGATCATAATTCGAAATTCCCGACGAAACCATATTGCAGGTAGACTGGGATAAGTTTATTAGTGCACTTGTACATTACGTTTGCCTTTGTTTCGCCTTCTAATTGATAAGTTGTCCCAGAAAGCTGCCATTTTAATAGCTCGATTTCAACAAGGAGAATAAATTAAGCAAACTGATACCTCGTCGGCACTTGCAGGTTCCATTGACGCATCTTCCTCGATCACTACAGAACCGCGGACACATTTTGTTCACAATTCTCTTAGGTGATGACAGTTTATTCCCAGATGTCTCCCATGCCGTGCTCCTCTTAAAAACCAAATCTTCGCACAAATCCTGTAAAATCGTAGCAACTCCCCAGACCATGGAGGACACACCTGTGTACTGAAACATAGGTACGCGATGCGTGCGTACGTAAAGCTGTTTGCAATTGAACAGTGGACTGTAGAAGTGAATAGCTGCAACCTATCGCTAATATGTGTCTTGCCTTATGGTAGCCTGTTAGCAGGATCCTTATTGGAGTACTGGGCGCAAAGAGCGCACGGTGAAATTAAAAAATTACGCGCACAGAGCGAGACCTGGGGAGGGAGAAGGCTTCTCCCCTACCCAGGTCTCGTTCGGTTTGCTGATGTTTTTCACCTTGCCTTTCTCTTTGCTCATTCAATATCCTACTATGCAGTCTGTTGACAGGATAATGTAATGGCTGCAACAAAACAGGACGGCCTACAATTCCGGTCACAGTTACTTGTAACACTCCACAAATGTGTCACACATCTCACCCAACCTACTCCCCTTCCCCTCCCCCCTCCAATGTTGATTTTCGCGACGAATGTTCATTTCACAGGTTTGCTATAAGTCTGACCTCCAGAAGACCAACATTGAAGGGAAGGTGGGGAAATAGGAAGCTAGCGTTTCAAGAATTGTAACCGAGAGTGTAGCTTTTGACTAGAAAGGAATGCTACTGAATTTAGAGTACAACCAGCTTCAAAGTCCATTAAAAAAACTAAAAAGGGTATTCTTATTAATCCTTATTAATAATTTTAATTATTATTGGCAGACTATACAAGGGAGAAGAAAAGAGAACAAGAACAAGAAGACAAAAAACAAACAAACAAACAAACAAGTGAATAGAAAACCTGAAAAGTTAACTTAAAGCTTGTATTGCTTTATTACCCTTATGTCCCGTATGCAAAGCTTGACAAGTTGATCGACTTTCCGCTGACCAATGGTAGGAGTGCAGGCTCGTGCAAGGGGCGAGTTGGTCAAGAGCCTCTTACAGTAGCTGATCACAGCCAATACAGCAAGTAAAGAATCCGAAGGATCAAGATTAGACGGATTAAACTGGCTTGACAGGTTTTTCTCATACGGGTAAAACTCGTTTGAGGTGTTACCACGATGCTCCCTCTTTCGGCGGGTCTGCAATGACTGAATCCCTCTCGTCACGTCTCTTTCACGACTGACCGCTGGCCAAAGAACATTGTGATGTTCTCTGCACTTTGGTTCACAGTTGTTGCACTGTTTTTCTCCTCAGTGTTAGTCGGACGGCAGAAGCAGAAAAACGTTTCCGTTTGGTGCTGGCGCCGTGTCAGAGGATTATAATGGAACAAACTCTCTCTGTCCGACAACCTGTTAAGAAGGAAGTTAATAAAATGAGAGCATGGGGAATCGTGTTCGCAAATGGTTCTCGGCAATGTTTTACTTGGCTAGGTTTCCCAATGAAATAAAATAGAAATCCACAGAAAGACGGATGTAATGGATAAGGGGGTTAATAAGCGGGTCGATCAGTCGGTCAGTTGTTAAGTTAGTCAGCGAGTCAGACAGTACAAACAGTCAGTCATGCACTCCGTCTGTCAGTCAGTCAATCAAACAGTCGGTCGGTCAGTCAGTCAGCCAAACAGCCAGTCAGCCAGCCAGCCAGCCAGCCAATCAATCAGTCAGTCACTCAATTGGTCAGTAAGACGACCAGTCTGCTACCCAGGCAGTCAGTCAAACAGTCCGTCTGCCAAGTAGTCAGCTTAAAGTTTGCATCTGACTCCTTTTCAAGTAAAAAGTAATTTGTATAAGCGGTGAGTCGTGGAATAATTGTGATCTTTACAAACCAGTTTCGTTACCTCCATTTTCCAGCGTCATTCATTGAAGCTGGCAAGCCTTCATTTGCTGCTCGGCTGTAACCGCTGACCTCCCGAAAGCCACATAAACCAGTCACGTGATTAAAATCACCAAGCGATGATTCAACCTGTACATTCAGTCCCCATTCAAACACATCTGCTCGAACATAAACTCCTGACGAGAAATACACCTAGAAAAGTTACAAAATAATTTTATTCTTTGCTTCAAATGTTCGAAAACACATACAGACCATTTCACATACAGCCCATTCTCCCGGTCAGTGCAGACAGAATAACTTTGCATTTCAGTGGAACACGTCTACAAAACACCCTTTTCAAACACTTCCGAGAACGAAATTACCGTGTATCGTTTTCCACTTATAGATTCTGTGATTCGAACTCCCTTGGAAAAGAGATTTCCGCTCTTGATAGAGATCTGGACACTAGTCTCCATGAATTGCCCATGACACATGTCGATTACAATGACGTCATCGCCTTCTCTGGCGGCTACACCACATGCGCAAAAGCTTGGGTTTGACGACTTACTGCAACTCCAGAAGCGAGTGTGAACCTGGGATGAGTTAAAACAGGCATCCACTGTCTTAGTTATAGTCTTACTACTTTAACAGCTGTAGAGCCATATAATGTTATGGAAAAGCTATTAATAAATCATTATCATCATCATCATCATCATCATCATCATCATTCATCATCATTATTATTATTATTATAAAACATGGGAAGACTACATGATTCAACGTATTCTACTGGAAACAAATACAACTTTTTTTATTGGAGAGACAAATTTCCAGTTGTTCGTTACAGCCAATTAGCTTTCAGTCGTTGCAAGGTAGAGACAATTGACTGCATAAAGCCACATCATCGGCTTTTCCGTTTTCAAAGCAGTTGCAGTCCTCATATATTGTACAAACCTCAAAAGGCCTTGATGTACTTTTAAAGAACACATACGTTGACACTCCTGATGGAATCCGATAAAATCTGCGGAAGGAAAGAGAAAAATAATAAAAAATTCAAACAATTTTCACTTGCTGAACTCAACGAGGAACAACAACAGTGAACTGGTATGCAATCACTTCGGTAATGCGAATGCGAATTCAAACCTTTGTTCTCATTTTTATTGGTATTACGTAAGGTTTTCAATAGCTTAGATATCTTTGTTGTGCCACCAGAAGCCTACTGGCTGGAGAAACGAAGAGCTCTCAATCAAGTGTCCATGATGGTTGCACATCTTAAAGACGATGATGTTGTTGAGATGACATTATCTCAGAAGTGTATTAACTACAATATATAGGCTTAACTAGGAGGCAACTAATAACTCTGCTTCTAATAACAGAAAGAGTGTTTGGAAAGAGATACCACAAAAGGCTACTGTCAAAAACCAGACCTGCCGGATAGTGTCTTGATGTAAGATTCTGTAAAGAGATGGCATTGTGCTGTCCTGATATCTTTAGAAAGCACCTGTTGGAGGATAATTAAACATTTACACTGCGTAGTCTTAGAATTCCCCTGAAAGATGCAAGCCATGAGAATTAGCGCTTTAGTTATCGATGTTATTAAACAATGAACATTTCTCGGTTCACTCAAGTGCACAATAGTATTTAGTGGCAAGTCAACATGTTGTCCAGTTCTTTGTATTAGAAGAAGAACGAACAGTAAACAGTTTACCTAAGATTCTTATTCTGATTCTCAAGTCTTTTTCTTTTACGGAAATAACATCAAAGGAACTCACGATACGAAAGCCACTTACCGACACATCAGGCGGATTATGCGACTTCCAAAGAAGGGATTCACTCTGCGCAGGCTCAGTAATGATTTGTGTCCTGCGATCTCCATCATCAACAAAATCTGACACAGCGATCACCCTGACAACCTCGCGCCCGCAGTCACGGCGAGAACAAGACTGTGGTTTCAGTGTCACCTCGCACGTTGACAGAGCCACGTCTGGAGCTTGCATCATGCGAGGAGTATTTCCTTTGTGGGCAAAAAAACAAAACAAAAAAACAAAACAAAACAACAAAAAGAACTGTGGATAGATGTTCAAATATCCAAAAAATAACTTAGCTCGTTGCCAAAGGCTCTGCGGAAGAAACAACCTCTCCCCCTAAGCGTTACGTCCTTCAACGATAGGTACGCAATAGGTGATGAATGATGCCTAGACAATTCCTCTTTCAAGAGGGCCTTGGGTATGATTTTGTTCTCACAGATCTTCATTTGATGGGGCTGTCAAATGTCGCTACTTATACAGCGATTGATCTTGTTCTTCTGCTTGCAAGATATCATCTTTACTCTTCCAAATTAGGTGGAGAGCCGTTTTGTATTTTCGTCTTTAATATTAAACTGAACACAATTATTTAAATTGAAAAATAAGTAACTCTCCGTAGTAATTGTTCAACCGCCTTTCAAAAAAAAAATGGAAGCTTTCGCTCTGTTAAACTTAGTTTCACCACTAAGAGACCTCCCTTTGATGAGTAAAATCGTCTGGCGTTAGCCAGAGTAAAATCTTTAAAGTCCCCCTTGGTGGTAAAAGGGTTAAGGAGATAGTTTTTAAGAAGTGTAGGTTCCGTATTGTAAGTAGTCCACGTAGCGTACTGTTAGTAGTATAGGCACCGTAATGAATATGGCGTAAACAAAAACATTGAAAAAAAAAACTATTAAAATCCAAGGATTAAAACATTACACCAAGAGGAGATTCCCGGTGACATCGGGGTTCAATATGCCTACCTATGGGAACTAAATGCAGTGATATCCGGATCGTGCAGTTGGGTTGGGCCGCTGGACATACCAGGGGCACTGTGAGACTTAAGGTAAATTGCTTCATTTGCTGATCCTCTGGAATAACAAGAAATGAAGGCTCTACCTACAACAAGGAAATAAATTTTTCGATTACTTTTCCACAGAGAAAGGTTTTGAGTCCCTGGGTGAAAATCTAAGTGGGCTGTGACGTTCGTATGAAAGCTACTGAGCAGTACTTTCCTGTGGTGCTGTTTATTATGCTGTACAAGGTGGCTCTAGCTTTTGCGTTTTAAGGTGAAATGAGAAAATGTGACCATTCAAATGAAAGCGTCTGAGCAGAACGTTCCTGTAGCACAGTTCATTACGCTGCATATGGTTGTTTCAACTGTTGAGTTTGTGGATGAAATCCTATTTTTAACCATTCCAACGAAACCGAACGAGGTGTAATTTTTGTCGGGGCTTTGCAGTTTAGGATATACTTACTTTTATTCCAACATAGAAATCTATGCTTTGCATACCAGGGCTTGTTATACTAGGAGTCTCTGAGTAAAATGCCGACACTTCACATATTATCTAGCAAAGAATAAAAGACACAGAATATCTAAGAAGAAAATGAAGATGCGCAAGACATAACGTTAACAAGAAAATAAAGAAAAATTAAAGACATGGTTGAGATAAAACTGTCCATTTGAAATTGATTTCTTTTTCTTTCTTTACAACCGAGGATCGTTCACTGAATAATTCGGCGCCTGTTAGAGGCTCTCTATTGCATCTTATTACACTCACCAGCGAGATAAACGAAAAGGGAATTTAAAAGCTACCACCTTACATTCTTTATCGCCAGACGGTAAACTTTCATCATCACTGATTCTTGCAGTACCGTATTTAGCCTCGTAAATAACCTAGTTTACAAGGTCTATATAGAAGCTCAACGGCTACTAGCAGGGGGCTACTGCAATCCCTTGTCATAGTTTTGAATCCCTTGGGTTCAGGTATTTGTCTTTACCAAACACACAAGACATGAATATATGAAAATCATATATTTGAACTGCGAATCAAAGAATGAATATGTCAGTGATCATCGCAGTTATGAACACTACTTGAGCAGTAGTGAAAATAAAGCCTGCACCGGTATTGCAGAGGTCGTGGGCTCAAATCCCATACAAGCCTGAATTTTTTCTCAGGCTTTATTTTCACTACTGCTTAAAGGCGGGAATTAATCTAAACACCGTTTTTGCGTCGCTTAACATGGATTTGACGTTAATATCTCGTTCGCGTTTCAAGCAATCAAAAATCCCTCTGCTCATCCCGCGAAGCTGTATTCATAACTGCGATGATCACTGACATATTCACACAAGACAGACGGCATCCTTTTCTTTTTGATGCAAGCAAGTGAGCTTTTGATGCAAGCAAGTGAGCCTTTGTGTTCATTGTTCGGTTGATGTAATTATGAGCAGTTGGACCGCAACCAGAGCAGTGAAGTCGATTGTTAGCGTTAGTCGACTGTGTGTCTCAGTTCTACTCACGGTATCACCCAGGTGGAATTCCGCTGACTCAAAGTTTATCACCACTGCAGTCTCATCAGTCGTGTTGGTATGTAATACTTGCTTCCCAGTCTTCCCACCCAGGAAACGCATTATTTTATACCACGTGACTTTGTAACCGACTTTGTAGGGACCTAGGTCCCTAATATCGTAGGAGCAGAGGAGATGAACGGAGCTGCTTGCGAGGATGTTTCCCGGGGAACCACGGGCGTTATCTTTGGAGGACCAGCCAGGGTTGGGTAAGGAACGCGTACTGTTGGAAAACAATAAGATTTGATAATTTCAACAAAGAGGAGAATAAAAACCTGTTTTATGTATTGATCCATTAAACCTTGCTCTCATAGACCTTTCCACGGTTTATAACGCCACCTTGGCTGGGGGGAAACACGTCAAATTAAAGTAAACAGCATGGGATTTTGGCCTACTTTGACTGAAGCGCTGTAACGCCGCTATAAAGAGGCGGAGTTCCACAGCGAAAATGTCTTTTAAAAGACATTTGTACTGAGAATGTTTTCATGAAACATAAAGAACAGCTTTAGGCTACAACGACCATAAACGAATTTTTTAAGATTCATACAAACCCTTCTAATCAAATTTTGCAAAGTGCCGCGAAATTAGAAGCCACATGAGAAGATTTATAATTCGAATGATTTACGGACGTCGTACCTTTTCTAATGGCCTTATTTTCTATTGAATGGATGATATCAATAAAACTCCTTAAAGTAGTGGGAAAAGTTGGAAATCCGCCTCTTTTTGGCGGCGTTACAGCGGTTCAAAGTCGCACATACATTTACTGTAATTTTAGCCGTGTATGCCTACCCCCCCCCCTCCCCTGCAAAACCAAGTCTAGATTGAAATTTTGGCCAGTGAAAGACGTTGATTTACTTTGTTTCATGTGTAGTAAGAATCTGTGGTCTCATTCAGTGTTTACTGAGTCTGGAAAAAATTGTTAGAGTTCAACTCCACGGTTTTCTTGTAACCCGGTTAGTAAACAGTGAAGTCGCCAGCCTTGCCCCAGTTTATACACTAGCTCAAATCTCTTTGTTTAGCCTTGATCATCAAATAGCAGTGGACACCAATGACTAAAGAGGTAACGGTTTAACTATATCTGTAAAATTATACCGTGTTCGTTTTCGTAATCCTGACACAAGGATACCAAACCTTTACATCGTGGCACATATCCGATCTTGAAAGGACCACAGGGCACCCTTCCAGCTAGGAGCAAAAAAAAAAAAGATTTTAAATATTATTACACTGTGGATTATGAATCATTCTTTTTTAACAATAGGATAAGAAAATTGAAAAATATGAAAGGAAGAAGAGATTTTCCAGTCACCTATCTGTAACACAGTAAGCCATTGGGCATTCTTCCTGTTCTCTTCAATCGATAAACAACAAAGTCACCACAGTGTGTCACGTGAACAGGTAACTGCCACATACAGCAAACCCTCTTCACTCCCTCCATGCCACGCATGCGCTGCTGTTCCTCTCCTCTCCAAAAACTCAGATGTCCCTCTGGCAGCATCCAGATCTGCGCATGCGTCCCACATGAGCCAATCTCGGGGCAGCTCGTGGGAATAGTAGAAGGAATGCCATTTATCTCCAGCTTGTACCAGGCCCTCTAAATTGTTATCGCATAGTGGAGAGGAAGATATGATTTGTTCGACAATGCACGCGCAGGAGAGTCTAATACTCGGTGGCCGTGGTCTCTGCATTGTGGTTTGTCTGAAGTGGAGAGGCCAGGCTCTAGCTTAGTACGTCATGCAAGAAACTATACCAGTACTTGTACAGATCAGTCTCTTGAGATGTTTTGCCTGAAGGAAGATCGCCTCATGATTGATTGCCTTTCTATTCATTCATTCAGTCATTCACGCACGCACGCACTCACTCACTCACTCACTCACTCAACTCACTCACTCACTCACTCACTCATCATTCATTCATTCGTTTTGTCTCGCCCCTTGAAGTTAAGAACAAACACACAACTCCTTTCGTAAAGTGACACTCGAGTGGGAATAAGAAAACGCGCATTGTAATTCCACGCGAGGGCGATTTGCACGCTTACTCGCGGTGTTTTTCTCTTTTGTCTTACCCTAAGCTTGTCCTTCGAGTGAATGACTGAGGGTCATCTGAAAGTGCGACTACTCGCAGTGTATGGGGCTGGAGGGGGAGGTACTCCCTCAAATGGGCTATATAGGTATGTGCGGCCCCAAAGGGTATGGTGTTTAAACCGTTTTGGTCTCAAATAGGGTATCGATTTCGACCATTTTGGTCTGAAGTAGGGTATGGTTTGTGCACTCTAGTCTTGAATTGGGTATTTTTCTTAGAAGAAGCTACTTCTTCATCATCAGGTGGTAAAGGCCATCAACAAAAGCCTTTCTCTTTTGTCTTTTAAAACCTGTGTACGTAAAATTGGTCTGAAATAGGATCGAATTTTTAGTCAGGTCTGAAATAGGGTAGGGAAAATCACAGATTTTGGTCTGAAATAGGGTAACGGTTTCAGGAAGCGGGCCGAACACCCCCACCCAATTTTTCTGGGAGTAATCCCCCGGGGTATGGGGAAGTACCTCTCAAATGAAAGGGCTGATTGTCGGAAATTTGAAAAGCTACCGACTGGAAAAGCACCAGCATCAGTGTGTGGCTCGAATTAACCCCGGGAATTAACCCTACCATCTTGGTTTCCCTCAAATTTTTCAGTGTCGCGCTTTAAAAGGCAATCCTTTCAATATCCTCAGTAGGACCAAACCACAGACTTTCACAACGATCACCCCTAAGACGTTGTTTACGTGAGACTTTCCGCCCCCCAGAAGAAGCACTGTCTGTCATCAAAAAATTGACCTGATGATATCCCAAATAACAACAAACACGATTCATGTCTCACCTCCAACTGAGAATAACTTTTGCATCCATTCAAGTACTGTGAAATCCACACGTGAAAACAAGGTAGCGTGATTGCCAGAGACACAAGTTTTCCCACTTGAGTAGACACCAATTACTAGCCAAGAATGGTTTCGCTGGAGGATAAGAGGACTTCCTTGATCTATGGAACACATTCCTCGAGTTCCGGCCACAACGCACCATGATTCATCTAACAATTCACGATGATTTGTACCGTCCGTAAAACGCTGAAGGCAAACACGAGCGAGGGAAACAGTGTCTTCTTGTAGCGTCCTGGAAGGTGGTTCGCGCCCGAATGAATTATGACCCCATCCCGTTACCTTTGCTAAGCGATTTATAGCGCGGCGAATCGAGTTTATCGACTTTATTCCGGGAGTTTTATTCGTGGTACATGTTGACCATTAGGAAGCATCACATCTCGCGCCAGATACAACAGCCCGAGGTTACCAATGGACGTATTTACGTTGTATTTTGGGTACACAAACGTCTCCAGCACGGGTACTGAATCGGCGCCTGGAGTTTCGAAATCGTTGTTGTGGTTTCCCACTCTAATAAACACAGTCGCTCGATCCCTCTTGAAATCACTTTCAGATGAAAATAAACCAACCGAAGAGTACTGTTTTTTGAAAGCCTGTACACAGAAAGCAGATGTTAAAACCCATCGCTCGTGCACAAAAACGCCGCTGCATTTCACAGAGCTTATCAACACATGCCAAGGGTACTTCTCAGGGAGAGCGAGACGTGGGTTACTCGCTCGCTTGTCAACAATCCTTGAAAGAGGTTTAAACAAACGCTGCTCCTCAGTTAACGTTGTAAAAGTGCTTGAAAGCAAACACAGGACTAACAGGCCCTTCATTGCAGCTGTTGTTCGTGATAGGTGTTTTATCTTGATGGCTGCGAGGTTTGTTGATAGTTTTGTTGTAATAATATTCGAGGTTGAATCCCTGTCATCAGCATAATCGTGTCTCGTTACCGAAATAACAGCTCAATTCTTAAACTCGCATTTGCTTGACAGATCTGTCAAGTGAACCGGTAAAATTCCGGCCGTAAGCCCCTGGGCTTATGCTCCTTCGTGAGTACTCGTTTTAAAGCGGATTCAAGCTAGGTAAGCGCTGTGGGTGAACCCGGCGGGGGGTGGGGGGGGGGGGGCACTTCCTATAATGGCCTATACGGGGAGGCTTCGCCCGAAAGGGGTACCTTGTTCACGCTTCAGGCATATGAAAGGGTAGGGATTTCACGAGTCGAAGTATATGAAAGGGTAGGGAATTCTGCCATTTAGGTATTTAAAAAGGCCTTTCATTGAAATATTTCGAAAACACATACCTAGTGACTGTACTGTTCTGATGGAAGGTATACGAAAGGGGTACCTTTTCTGTCAAAAATGGTGTATAAAAGGGTAAGGGGTCGGACCTCGGGGCGGAGCCTCCCGGTATTAAATATACATTACATACCAGAACAAGACCTCTGGGAGTTATCGGGTGTGGGGGTTGGGTAAGGGGGGGGGGGGGGGGGTAAAGGGGGGCCAGAAACTTTTTGTACAGTTAAATCCCGCTTTACTGAAGCCCGCTTATTACGGACAGTTTTGTTTGTCCCGACAAATAGCTCATATCTTTCCTATCACTTTTCTTTGAGGATGCTGTACTGTACTGTACTGTACTGTTATCTTGTTCCGAAGCCTTTGAAGTGTACGCTTTGGTCGTTTATTCTGAGAGTCCGCATAGTAGTACGGACACCGGATTTTACGGAAACACTTGCGTGTCCCTTTGGTGGGGGTCTTTGGTGTGTAATTCTGAAAGTGACTTTGAGTGACGTTTATACTTCTTGGAGGCGAGACGAGCAGGAGAGAGTGAAAAAAATCTTCACGGTATAATTATAACCCGTACTTTTCAAATGAAAAGTAAGATCTCGGCTTCGCAATTTCGATATTAAGAGTGGTTTACATTTGAAAAATAGATACAATTGATGACCAAATATAAACGCTGCTGGAAAAATTATCCCTTTAGCATTTTGGTGTCAAATATCCAACAACGCTACTGAGTTAATGAGCGCCACTCACGAAGTTAACATGCCCCTAAATCAGTTCCTCTTGTAATCTCTTTTCAAAAATAAGATATGATTGGCAGCGGAACTGTGAAGCACGCCAAGTTTCCTTCTTTCGAGCGTCTTCAAGAAATTTATCCTTTTATTTTTTCCGTCTTAAAACGACAGGAAAATCATACGGGAAACTCGTCTGAGGCGACAAATCATCTTCACTTTATACTAATTTTAAGAACGGAAATAGCATGGCATGATGTTTTTATTGCACTGGAAATTTCCACCTTGTTGAAATGCTTCTTCAATTGGCAATGTGATACGAATAATTGCTAATTATTAAAGGTGTTAGGGGAGCTATTTCTATAGTATTATTCATGCTTTAAAGCTTCGCTTACATAGAGAGGGACAAAATCCGAGAGAAATAATAACAACAGACTTTACTAAATGTAAAAAAGCACACATCACAACTAGTGGCTGAGAACCTGGATTGTTTTTTCAAGCCTTTTTAATGGATCATCAAGAGGCTTTTGTACATTATGTTAGCCTCTTTTCAAGCATTTTAGTGAGGCAGAAGTATTAAGCATTATTCGAATATTTTAGTGGCGTTTCCCCGGAAAATTATTTTTTGTTTAAGAGAAAATAAAAGTAAAAATAATTTTTTACGAGAAAATGAAGACTCGAACCAGAGATAATAATAAAAAAAATCAAATGCCTCTCTAATACAGCCGAGTGGAGACTGAAGATAAGTCAGCGGTTTTAGGTTTCAAGTCATGTAAACTATTAACTTGTATACGTTGATGTCAAACCACTTAAACGTATTTGTTAGCGCTAGCACCCTGTTAAACATTAAAACTAATGAAATTAAAATTAAAAACCCTATGTATAATGAGCATTAATCGAGCATTTAAGTGACTTTTGGGGGAAGACCGAGCATTTTAGTGGGAAAACAAAACCATAATGTACAAAAGCCTAATCATGACCATGACCATCATCATCATTATTATTATTATTATTAGTAGTAGTAGTAGTACTAGTATTAATATTTTACTATTATTACTATTTATGTTTTTAGAATACAATATTATAATTCTTTCAGAGGACGCTCTCGATTCTACTGCAAGGTAAGTAAGACGTCTTCAGGGCTTCTCATTGTCATTTTGATCTCCTAAAAATTAAAAGCTCTTCGACCTCTTCATCAGCCGGAAGACGAGAAAAATACTCGTCTACACGGCCTACACTGCCTGCGCCCCCGATAAACTTCTAACTCTCCGAGAGCTCCGTTCATCTAGCGTTCATTTGTATCTTATTCAGCTGTGGCAGGAGATCAACAGGGTGAAATAGAAGCCTGACTTACTGCTTCACCTCAATCAGAGATGAACGAGAACAGTGATCCCAAACAACAATGAGAAAGGCTTGGATGAGGCTTACAGATTTGTTTTCTGGTCCTTTAAGCCTTGATATCCACTTCCATATTCTCCTAAATGTTCTCCACACAGTTCTTTTCTTACTAATAGGGAGAATTCGCTTAAATATCAATATACATAGAGGTTGTTTCAACACAAGTAGCACCTTGAGAACAACGATGCACTTGGTACTTCTAATATAGCCCTACTTTTTACACTATTGTAAGATTTCAACTACAAACTATTTTTTTTTTTCAGCAGTACACACAGAGGTAGACACGCACACACGCATGCACCAACTAACGTAGGCACAAAATGAGTGCTGACACGATGGCGGTCGCGATGGTGTTATCTGAGAAGTGGGCACGTGACTAGTAAAGTATGGTATCGCAACAAACGATAGCGGGAATCGATACTCTGTTAAGTAGAAATTGTACAGATGATATCGAGGCAACATCCACCAGTCGGTTCAAGGTTAGAAAGTTTGATGTTAGCTTAGATAAATTACGTCTGGTTGGCGCATGTGCGAGAATACCGCTGTGAGCATGCTTTCTTGCTACGTGCATGCATGCTTGTGTCACGCATCCACGTGGTTTAACTGCCACGAAATACAGAATTTAAATGTCACAAAATTTGTGCTTTCCCCTTAAACGGCTACATCATAGTCTGACTATCACGGTATTCTGTGGAATGGATCATGTGCAGGTGTTTGGGCCGAAGGCTAGGTTGCTCAGCCTTATTCCCACGCCCACAACACTTACAACAGGCGCACAGCCCAAACCAGTCCTTTTTAAAGTTGGGAATGTAGTAGGCAAAAATCAAGGGATTAAATAATGAGTTCAAAAACTTCATCAGTTCTGAAACTATCACCAGGATAATGACAGTGTCAGACGGCACGTCATTCATAGCGTCATAAGAGCGTAGCATGGAGACGAAAACTGTGGGCCCCCAACAGATGACCACACCCAGAGATAACATGGTCAACATCCGAGTAACATTTCGCTTTGCGCTGGCTGTTTCGTGACTGATGGTACCGCTGCTGTAATCTCTGCGAAGATATAGATACGTAATGATAAACAATGTCGCTACGACGACCAGTGGAGCGAGGAAAGCCATTACAAAGTAGAGCGTGCTGGACAGCTGCCCGCCCCAGTTCCTTAAAAAATCACACAGCTTGGGAACGCTGCAATTCTTCAGCTCCTCTGTTGTGGTTTTCGGCGTTACTTCCGGGATGTCTGAATAGAAGACACTCTGTGCGCTGTATACGGCAGGACCGGAGCAGACGGCTGCATACAACCACACGCCAAAAACGACCAGAAACGGCGTGCGGCGTGACATGAGGCCTTTTAAGGGAGTGGCCGCGTCACGATAGACATCAACGGAGATAACAACAAGCGAGACAAAAAATGCTGCACCACAAGCAGTAGAGAAGAAATGAAACAACTTGCAGGGGATGTCTGCCTGCCTTGTCGTATACACAGTGCTTAGATATATCAACGGTCCAACGGTCAACAGGCGAAATATCAGATCCACGACTGATAAGTGAAATACGAAGAAGTTCGCCAAGTTCTTTAACACGCACTTGTTGCGCAACATAATTCCGCAAACTGTGGTGTTAATGACGATTCCAAGAAAAATAAGCGAGAAGACAAGTGATTCCGAGATTCTGGCAATTTGTTTGGCTGTGTCACATGTCATGAGCGGTGAATCCGACATGTTTGGTTCAAGTAGCGACTCTAGACTGAAATTCAACAAGGAACAATTCAGGCTATTTTCTAGCTATCAGTATCTCGCTATCGTACGCGCATTTTTCAGTTTCTTAGACTGTTTTTTCTGAAAGTGAAAGAGAACATCAGGCTTATTGTGGCATCGTCCATTGCAAATTGGCAGTTATTTTACGGAAGGTAACACGTCTATTTTAGAATACTTGCAGTCTGTTTCGCTCGCGTTTCTGTTCTGACTCGAAAGAAACGGTTCCTTCTGCAGGTACAGTAGCCCAGATGACGTACAACAAAGAAAACAAAAGACAGAAAACAATACATCTCCATTTATCACAATACCTCAAAAACAATAAAAGTGCAATGTGCTCCGGTACATGCAGAAAAAACCAAACAAAGACGGGGCAAGACATTTTGTACGAAAAGGACTGGGACAAGAAGAAGCGACTTCCTCGTCTAGCCCCAATCCCTTATCGTTCGCAACGTTATGACTGTATCAGCCTTTGGGATCGATCACCCTCTGCGATTCTTGCGCAGAACTTGTAAACAGGAAACTAAAATATTTAAACCTATTACGAGGAATGTTAACTGGAAAGGCTGTTATCACGCAAACACTCTTCACTAGCTGAGCTAAAAGGATGTGAAGTGATACTAAAAAATATTTACTTTTCTCTGCTAGACATTTCGTGGAGGAGAGGGACCCCCGGGACGGAGACACGTATGACATCACGCAAACGGCAACCACAACGGCGATTAAAACCGTTTAAGTTCTCGTATTTGCAACTCTTTGGCAATTATTCTAAATCGTTCAACTTGTAAAATATGGGCAATCTATCCTGCAACGATGAACGGCACTGAAGCAAAGAAAGTCACGAGCTCCCGTTCTCGGCAGAAACCTTGAATATATACATAATTCGTTGCTGATTTGGAGACGACGACAAAGAAATGTACCAAACTGTAAACACCAAGTGCATAGTGATTGTTTTGCTCTCTCGGGGACGAAAGCCCGGACCCGAGTGAGCGGCGGAAATCAAGCCTACGCTGGGGCCATCATTCCTATTTTATCTGTCCTGACAGCCGGTTGCACAATTGAATTAAAATTACATGCCAAAGTACATGTACTCTGAAGCAATTTCGCTGAATTTTAAAAGGTGAACTAACTTTCCGCATTGATTGCCTGTCAACGAGAACAAATTTCTGCACCACGACTCCAGCACGACTTGGTTTAATGTCGTCGAGAAAAAAGCTGTTGGCCAATCTCGTACCCAGAATCGTCGGGTACCGTAATCAAAATGTACGAAGCAAATCCAATATGTTATTTATGAATTGAGTTCGACACGGCAGTAGCATGACGTTTGAAGCCAAGTCGTGCTACTGCCGTGTAGCACGGCAAGCCTTGCCGTGCTACACGGCATTAGCACGACTTTTAAAACACGACTTCGATTTAATAATAGAGTTCGACACGGCAGTAGCACGACGTTTGAAACATGATCTTTTACCGTATGCAAATTACATTTTCGACGAACACGGGTCTCATGATGGAAACTCGTGCAGATAAAAATGTTTTCGTTTCACTTTATTCTGATCACAAGGATGGTTTTCAGAAGTGGTCAAAGTGGCCAAAGGGAAATTTGTGAATGAAAAATTCTAGTTCTTCATAAGGAAGGGATTTATAATACGATTTGCAATTCACTCTTTGCTGAAGCGCTAAGAAGCAAAACGCAAAAAAAACGCTTTAGGTTGAAATAAACATACTTACACTTGTCCCCTCTGAAAGAGATCGTTTGTTCAACTCCTTTACAGCCACCAAAACCCGAAAACCCGAAAAATATGGACCAATATGGACACGAGAGAACAAGACCGAACATAATAATGTGGGAATTTGATATGCCTGACAAAGTAAACAACGATGTTATGCGTCACACCCGGATAAACGCTTCTGGTCACACAATCTACGACGCACTGAAACAAACTGGAATGAAAACGTCAGCCTGTATCGGCGGCTGCACACAGGCTAAAGCCTGGTTTTCATATGTCGGGAAAATCCCAGACGGTCGGGGATTTCACTATTTCCCGACCGTCCCAGATTTATGGCGAGATAACGATCACCGCAGAAATCTGGGACGCATCGGGAAAATAGAAACCTTCCCGATTTTCCCGATTTGTCCCCGACCATCCCAGACGATCGGGGATGTCTACGATCTTCAGTTTTCATTAATCGGCATAATCTGGGACGGTCGGGAAACAGTGAAATCCCCGACCGTCTGGGATTTTCCCGACATATGAAAACCAGGCTTTAAGCCTGGTTTTCATATGTCGGGAAAATCCCAGACGGTCGGGGATTTCACTGTTTCCCGACCGTCCCAGATTATGCCGATTAATGAAAACTGAAGATCGTAGACATCCCCGATCGTCTGGGATGGTCGGGGACAAATCGGGAAAATCGGGAAGGTTTCTATTTTCCCGATGCGTCCCAGATTTCTGCGGTGATCGTTATCTCGCCATAAATCTGGGACGGTCGGGAAATAGTGAAATCCCCGACCGTCTGGGATTTTCCCGACATATGAAAACCATAAATAAGATAGTTCATCCAGACGCATAATGCGTCCTGAGCCCGTCTTTATACTTGTCGAACTAAACAGACGCACTACAAATGTGTTCCCAAGTTCGTCCCAGACGGATTATGCGTCTCTAGTATAAAAACGGCCAATGAGACTTGCGATGCCTATCAGCATAAACAAATTTGCAAGACACGCAGCATCCTTTTAAAACTAAAATGGCTTTCGGAAATACACCTTATTGCAAATTAGCAGCCAATTTATTATTCTTTTGTTTGCATGTTAATTAACCCTTTGCCTCGTCAACATGTACAAAAGTCACCTAGGCTAGTAAATGCAATATGACCGCGGTCAAACGTAAAGAACAATTCAAGTCTGTTAAAGTAATGATTTTTACTTTGGAAGGTGACCAGTTTGTTAACCAGGGCCCGGTTGTTCGAAAGCCGAACCCTCATCCAAGGCGCGAAAACCACTGCAAAAAGAAACTTGCTCTACGTTGGATCAAAGATAGATCGTGAGGAGTCAAAAAATAATAAAACTAATAAGAAAATACTGCAAGGACTACTCAAACAACGTGTAAAGGCCTTCTTCACTTGGTTTATTGAAGGAAAACGCGAGTTTACATGGTATTTATAGGGACATTACGGCATCTCTAGCTACTATCTCGTTTTCATTGTTCTGAACAAACGCGGCGATAAGATGTAATATTTAGTTTTTCTGGCTCTTTTTTCTGTTTTATTAACTAAGATCGTTATAGTTGCCTTGTTATTTTCCTGTACCTTTGACACATCACGTCGCTATTTCATGTCATTTCTGGTGAATATAAATACCATGTAGCTCGCGTTTTGCTGGTGTTGGCCAGCCGAAATATCGTATTTATGCCGGCCTTTACACGTTGTTTGACCAGTCCTTGCAGTATTTTCCTAATCCACGATTAAAAACCAACCAAGGAGTTTATTTCTCTATCCACAAACGTTGTTCAACGCTGATTTTCTGCAAAATTTTAGATTAGAGGATGCTAATCCTGAAAAGCAAAAAGTAGAAAAAGAAACTTTCATCCAAAGTTAAAAACTGCAAGCAAAGTTTACGCTAATCCTTGATTAAGCTGATTAAGTTAATCGGCTTTCAAACAGCCAGGAACAGTTCTCGATCTCGATGTGATGAATTTGTGAAGTATCCTTTTCACTCCAGCCACATCCCACTAGCTTTACGTTTTGATTGCTTGTTTTATTGATATGTGGGTAATTGAGCCTGAGCATTAGCTATGCCATGCTGATGAGGCCTAAAAAGGCCGAAACAGCTGTCCATGGCTGCTAATGCTTGGGCTCAATCTTTGCTTTGGTAGATTTAAGGGATAATGCCCGTTACCTTGTGGCCTTAGTGCCCTTAGAGTGGCTTCAGCTTACTTGATCACATTAATTTGTGAAGTATCCTTGTCACTCCAGCCACATCCCACAAGCTTTACGTTTTCATTGCTGTTTTATTGATATATGGGTACTTGAGCCTGAGCATTAGCTAAGCCATGCTGATGAGGCCTAAAAAGGCCGAAACAGCTGTCCATGGCTGCTAATGCTTGGGCTCAGTCTTTGCTTTGGTAGATTTAAGGGGTGCCCTTAGAGTGGCTTCAGCTTACTTGATGACATTGATTTATGAAGTATCCTTGTCACTCCAGCCACATCCCACAAGCTTTACGTTTTCATTGCCAGTTCTCGATCTGGACTTAAGCATTGAAATAGACACCGTACCGACCATGTTTCCACATTAGTAAATCGTGAAATGATTTAACTCATCGAATCACGAAAACGTTATAATCTTTTCGCTAAGGTTAACATTAAACCTGTTATATAAGTGGTATGTCTATTTATCATATGAACAGTACTGCCCCGCGCGCCCTTTCATTGTATTGAGAACTATTGACAAAATCCCTGTATGAGGGCCGTACAAAATAGCTCGCGAGCGGGGCCGGAAAATGCCGCGTCTAACCATGTAATGTTAACGGAAAATAGAAACAACTCATTGAATAATTTTTCTGTGGAAATTCATACCTTTTTTTTTAATGAAAACTACATCATAAAAAGTCTAAAGAGGTCATTGACCTTGAGACAAATATTGTGTTTCCCTCGGACCCTCCACTCAGTCAATAAGTACATACTACTCCATGTGAAGAGTTCATGAAGCAAGCGTTCAGTTTTTCCTCTCATTACGCTATTTACACAGGGACCGCGCAGGGGAGGGGTTGGGGGAGAGGGCTTTAGCCCCCACTCCACTTTTTAACAGTAAATAGCAAGTAATACTAAAAACAACCGAAGTTACTTTTCTCTGTTCTATTTAACGTTTTACCGAAAACTGATTATTCACAGCGGACAAAGCTGCTAATTAACTTTTAAAACACCGCTTTTTTGTTGCTGAAAGTATATGTTTCACCACACCATGTTAGTTTTAAATGCATTTCCAGCCATTTCAGAGGTTTTAAATTTTAAAATTTTCCGGGGGAGCATGTCCCCGGACCCCCCTAGTTGACTTACGCTAACGCGTTCGAGGTGAGCCTTCCCAGTTGCAAACTTGCTGCGCGGACCCTGTTACATCTTTCATCTTTTGCTTCAGGCGCTTTAACCGTACTACACAACGCGATGATGACGTTTTTGGATTGAGTGAAACCCAATAGTCTCTCCCTGGAACCCCCTGTGGGGTGGGGGAAAGGAAACGGTTGCCATTTCAGTTGCAAAAGTGTAGTTTCTATTTTCCACTGGACCGTGCACATGAAGCCAGGAAAATGGATTACCCTCGAAGATTTTTGAATGTGAACTTGATAACAAGACGAAAGAACTAAGGTTGGTTTTTTTTTCACGGCCAAGAAACATGTTTCTATCCTGGCTCCACGAGGGATTATCCTTGCAAAGTTTGGGCTCATAAAAATAAGGCGGGCCAAATACCCGATGGTCAAACTTTGGTGTCTCACACTGAGAAACGTGAAAAGGCAGGTATGGAATGCACATCCTTCACGCTGTCATTTGTATTTCGCCCAAAATACCGCATCTTCGCCACATAGGTGCCGTGTAACCCCAGATACGAGTCACACACGTTTGTGATGCGTTCAAACTTTGGAAAGAACGAAGCTGGAGGATGATGATGAAGTCATGAATCGTGAAAATATTGCTTCTATGTTATGTTATTTAACCATACACCAATCTGCTGATCGGCGCGCGGATGACACAGCATCGTGTTTCCGTTTTGTGACAAGAATTTGTGGATGATATCTGTGGTGAATATCATGAACGCTTCATCAACCCATGTGATCCTTGCTTGGCAATGGAAACTCCCCAGACTAGGTTTTCCTTTGGTCGCGTCGGAAGCTCTGCAAGAAGTCTTTTTAAGCATAGGAAGTAATCATCGTCCATTCTTAGAATGTACTGAAAGTCAAATTTCGCCTTGGCCCATTTGATTTGATTGAGGAAGCGAAGTCCAAACCCCTGCCCTCCCAACAATGGCTGAAGCTCCATATCCTTGTAAGAAATTCTTTCTTGGATTATAAGGTCACGTTGAGCGTTGTCCATAATGAAACCATCGGTGACGAAGACACATTTAACCTGTTTTGGACAAAGCAGCAACATCATATAAAGCCGGGGACTATTACACCTGGTTTGAAAGTCGCATTTTATTGACATGCGCCATACGATCTAATTCTAATTTGAGTCGATACAAGTGGCCTTTCATTAAGCAGCTTCATACAGTGCTCTGGATGACTCGATTTTTTTCAAAGGAAAGCTAGAGTTTTTCATAGCCAAGAAATGCTCGAGGCTGATTTGCTCTTAGCTCAAGGATATGTTTAAACACGAAGACGCACTATAAAAGGTAAAGCTCCGCCCCCTGTTTTGAGATATGAGATATGTCCAGGATTGAACGCAAATGCGAAAATTACAAAAATTCGCTGTTAGAAGAGAGTGTCAGTGAAGAGGCACAAGGGGCTGAGAAAATCGACGAAAACAACGAATTTGACGAAAACGACGATTTTGTCGAAATAACAAAAATTCGCTATGTTAGAAGAAAGTGGAGTGAAGAGGCACAAGGGGGCTGACGAAATCGACGAAAACAACGAATTTGACGAAAACAACGATTTAGGCGAAAATTACAAAAAATTGCTATGTTAGAAGAAAGTGTGAGTGAAGAGGCACAAGGGGGCCGACCAAAACAACGATTTTGACGAAAACAACAATTTTGGCGAAAATTACAAATTAAAGTTTGCTGTGTTAGAAGAAAGAAGACGAAAGTGGAGTGAAGAGACAAGGGGGCTGACGAAATTGACGAAAACAACAACTTTGACGAAAACGACGATTCTGGCTGTCCAGGGGATTAAGTCACAACACTTCATCAGGCTCTTACGAACATATGGTACGTTGTAAAAACCATTTGATGAGATGCTCGAGGTAATTCGCTCGAATGAGCACATGGTTCTCAAAAACACAACGAAGGCAAAAAACACTAATGCGAGGTATGGCGGGATAGTAACGCAAAATGGACTGGACTGGACTAGAAGATTGTTGAGGATTAGCCTCAACATCCTGGGGTTAGGGCTGAACGAAAACCCTAGTTGATAACAACAAATCAAATCGCGTCTCAAGTGTTCAGACTAGGCTGATCTAAGACAGCTTACAGTTCTTAAAATGTTCACATGATCTTCATGTTGCTTCCTCAAGAAGGCATAACTTCGATATAGGGCGAACAAGTCTCGAGTTCTTCGTCTTCACTTCTGCAGTGCGCACACGTGAATCTTCACCCGGGAACACTTTCGTTACACGGCCTAACAACCAATAGCACCTCGGAACAGTGTTGTCTACCACAAGAACCAGGTCATTCACTGCCAAATTCCTCTTGTTCAGTAGCCATTTGTGTCGTTGCTGTAATGTGGGCACATATTCCCGAATCCACCGAGACCAGAAGCAGTTAGCGAGAAGCTGCGCATGCCTCCACTGTTTGCGCGAGTAAAGCTCCTCCTTGGCGAAGACACCTGGAGGTACAACGAGATTTCGTCGTTGAAGAAGCAAGTGGTTTGGGGTGAGTGGCTCCATATCATTCGCATCATCACTCAACCAACTCCCGCCAGAGTTGAGGGAAAAAATACTCAATTCTGTTGTTGAAGCTAAATTGCAGGACAAAAAAAGAGTGGGTTGGGACGAAGTACACCGTGAGTTATTCGCGTATTTAGACGAAGCGCCATTCTACAAGCTTGAAAGCTGTTATACCCTCATTACTGTCTGTGGCAAATGCTCCACATGCCGGCGCAACGGCTGTTGTTGGGCTTGCTTGTTGAAAAACAGGCACCATGTGTTATGCCAGTGGTATCAAGTCGAGGATATTGGAGAAAAGTGGATTCTAGATTATGTATACCCGTGGCTGCCGCACCAATGTTCGCACTGTGTTGGATCGTGGTGTCCCTTGCAGGTGAATTATGCACCCCCAACAAAAGAATTGAGGAAGTCGTTGCTGACGAGTTACGCCGTGTGTTGATTGAGCTCAAACACCCAGACCGAGTTTCTGTTTCGCTGATTGCGTTTCGGGCCAACGCGTGGCCCCACTGTCTTTGCTTCCACAGAATTGAGTCAAGAGATTTGACTATTTTGCGGTCGGCAACATGCTTGCACTTTTTTTCGTCCTCTCCGTACTTCTTCGCGCGAAAACCACAACTGCTGTAATCAACATCATGCTGCATTGCTACCGCATCCGTTGGACCATTTGGTTTTTGAAAAACTTGCAGTATTTCACTCATTTCGTTTCGGTTTCACCTTTTTCTGGTCTGGGGACAGCATTTGCGTGAGTTTGAAGAACTGCACCTCCTGGGGGCCAAAACCCTTTCCAAAGATTTTTTTCAACAACTTTTCCGCGCCGAAACTGAGTCCCGCAGTTGCCAAAGCCTTGGCTGCGGGGGCGAGTAAAGGCCGGGCCAGACTGAGCGCGGTGGAAAAACGGTTGCCGCCACTTTGCGCGGCAATTTTGTGGATTTGTGATTTGCTGATTTTCAGATCAGCGCCTTTTCCTTCACCCGCCGCTTTTTGCATCCGGTTGATTTGAGTGGCGGTCAGCAAAAGATTGTCGCCGTGCCCAATTTGTTCCCGTTTGACGCGCAAAGTCACGGCGCTTTTTCGGAGAACTGCCTGGCGAAGACTGTCTTTTTGACCCGCGGTCAGACCGATTTTGAAGGGGTGATACGCCATCTTATATCAGAGAAAAGAAATTTCGTCAGAGCCGGTGCTCAGGGAGCAACATCGTTCGGAAAACAACTCAAAACAACGACCAACTCGTTTCCAACCTGTTTTATGACAAACTCTTCCTCGTACAAAACGGCGGCAAACATTTTGTAATCCGCTGTGGCGGCTTGATTCAGGCGGTAGTTCAAAACCAGCTTTTTCTCATCCCCGTCACACTTGGTGGGGCTGCCCGGAGATCGAAGGAAACGATCGGATAAAGCGTCGAGTAGTTGGCCGCCTTCACCTGGGTTCCGGTGTTATAGTCATTTTGTCTGTAGCCGTACTCAATCAAATCCTGGCGGATCCGTCGTTGGTCTTCTCCTTCATATTCCACCTCAGGGTAAAAGGTGCTGCCGTACTTGAGGCGGCATGTGGCCAGCTTTGCTCCCCATCGAGGGCAAAGGTGTCAAAGAAGTAGGGGTTCGCTTGGATGTTGTTCACCGACGCCGTTTTTTGAATGAAGATGAAGACGTGTTTGGCGTTTTTCACGCCGGAGGAAATCGTCCATTCCCCTTCCGCATCTCTTTTGTCGGGGCTGGGGATCAGGATTTCTTTCAAGTAGCGCCACTGGGTCGGTTTCAGGAAGTTTTCATTGACAAGCTTTTGGCCCGCAGGCTTCATCTGCAGTTTGGGGAACCACAACTCAAATTTTCGGACAACAATTCGGCGCGCGGTGCCGTCGTTTTGGAAAATCATTTCGTTGTCACTCTGCAGCTCGATGT
The DNA here is from genome assembly GCA_016490735.1 of Pachyseris speciosa. NCBI lineage: Eukaryota > Metazoa > Cnidaria > Anthozoa > Scleractinia > Pachyseridae > Pachyseris > Pachyseris speciosa. The sequence goes on from JAEMWC010000873.1 coordinate 66,112, forward strand.
TGAACGTGAGTTGCATCGGGGGCAAGAGCTTGTCCGCCAGGTCCTCAAATAACGAAAAGCGGTTGAGTGGAATCCCTGTTTTGATGGGGTCACCCTGGGAAAGAAGCGCGCGGACTCTGTTGCCGAGGCTGGTTGCGGCGTACGTTGTCACATTTGTGGCGTCGGTGTCAAGATACCAAAACTCGTCTTCGGCCACGCTTTTGGCATAGTCGTCAGAATATTTCAACAGGCTTTTGATGAAAATTATTTTGTGGATGCCGTTGGCTTCGTACAGGTCTTTCCCCGCGGATGTCACCCTCATGGATTTGATGAGAGAGAAAGAGCCGTTGACTGGGGCCGACCACGTGTCAGCCACAATCAATGCCCCGTTGGCGGTGGCCTGAAATTGGAAATCAACCCGGATATAGGCCTTGTACCAGTCGTAGATGACGTCTCGGTTTATCACCGTGAACACCAAATTGGTTTTCTCCTACGCTTGCCCATTGGCCGGTAAGGTGAGGGGGGTGTCCAGGTTGATTCGCTCATAATCCACCGTCTCGAGCAAGCGCGGCCCCCTGAACATCTCGATATACAAAGACAAAAACTTTTCAAAGTCGGTTTGCCAAAATTTGACTCAGTTTGAGCATTGCATCATCTGATCGGGATGGGGCCGTAGGCCTGCGGCGTTTCAGCAACAACTGTCGAATTTTTCTGCCTCCCTTCTCAGCCACCACAGCGGCTGTTTCCTTGGTTGAGGGCGGCTTTGCGGTTTCTTTCGCAACCGGCCCCGCTTCTTTTTTGAGACGTTTGCCAATGTCCATGAGGGTGTTACGGACCACACCCGTGCCTTTGTGTTTGAGGCGATACCGGCCGGCGCGCGGGTCGAAAAACTTCATCCACTCGCTTGGGAAATTCATCGTATACTTCAACCAGAAATTCTTCAACCAGAAATTTCTCGGATCATCAACTCCACAGCCACGTCGGCGCCGTTGAGGTCCAGGATGTTGTTTCGCCCATCCGTGACGGATCCTCACCGAGTCGATCCGCGATTTGTTGACTGGATGGAATTTGGGGCGCAGGGGCTCTTTCGTGAAAGGGTAGCTGACCCGGAGGTTCGCGGTGGAGGAAGAGAACAAAACGTCGCTTGGCACGTCGTTCGCCCGCCGCGTGACCAAGTCGCAGTGCAGGAAGACCCAGTCGATCGACACCCCTTGTGATGTTTGGAATCGTGGTTCCTGTGAAGCTAGTCGCGTCTTTCAAAACCTTTTGTCGAACCCAAGCAACTTGGCAAAATCCCCGATCGAGTGGTCGAACTCGTAATTTTCCGCCACCCCCACCACAACCCGGGTGATCGAGAAATCGAAGTACAGATTGAAAATGTGCTTTTTGTTCTCGGCATCAGGGTCAACGAACCCTGTGTGCCCCTACAAAAACCTGTTGATGTCTGTGTAATCGTACAACCCGCCGGGGAACGTCAACGTTTGCCAGGCTTCCCCTTTCTTCCTCCACTTGATTTCGTTGTTGCCGTAGGCGGCCGCGATGTTGTACCAGGAGTAGCTCATGGTGAGCAGCTTATCGAGCTCGGCTTCCCATTTTCGCTGCGCGTCGAACTTGTTCGGTGGGTTTAGGAGAATTTCAAAGTCGTGGGACTTTTGAGTGGCGCCGTTTCTCTGCAGCTTCGCGAGGCTCGAGTCGAGCACCAGGTGGTACATCATCACGCTATGTAATCGTGGAGAATTTTTCGCCTCTGAAATTCGTTGACAACACCAAGCCGGAGTAGCTCTTTGAGCAAAGAAGAAACCTTTTTTCGGAGTTTCGTCGAAGAGTTGCCGGCTTTGATCAAACCAAGCGCCATATAGAGTTGATGGATCTTGTCGTCGGCGGCGTCTCCCACACCACTGCCTTCCATTTCCCACTCTTGCTCTTCCTCCTTTTCTGTTCACAATCTGTGGTGGGCCGGGCTCTCGTTTCTTTCGGAGGGGTTCGTTTCAACTTCTCTTTCCCCGCCTGAAGCAGCTGTGGCGACAACTCCCGCCGTCCCCCGCTTAGGCGGGCGTAAATCTCTTCTTGGACTTTTCGAAGATCTCCCACTGCAAACCCTTGGAATGGGGAACTTTTCTTTTTCACTCTGTAGTTGGGGTCGTCCCCGAACTGTGTGAGGAGCTGATTGATCGTCTGCAGTTGGACAGATTCGCCGGTCCCTTGAGCAAGCCAGTCACCACCGGTTCCTCCCATGTTTGGCGCGGGGACGGGGACGGGAGGGAAGCCACTGGCCTCTTCCACCACTGGAGGGGGTGGGGGCGGTAGTGGAAACTCTTCTTCTTCTTCTTCTTCCTCGGTCGGCGATGGAGGAGGGAACGGGTTGATCCTGTCGAGCTCGTCCTGTCATAGTCTGGTCCTTCTGCCTCGGGTGTGGGGGGCACCAAACTTTTGTCCAACCTGGTCGTGATCGGTTTGAAAGCTTTTCAGACTCGACCTGGCCAAACTCTTGGGCGATTTTGTGCGTTTTGAACTTTCGGCGGATTTCTTGCTCCTGCTTTTCAACCTCAGCCTCGGCTTCTGCCTTTAGCCTCATTTCCTCAGAGACATGGTGAGCTTTTCCGGCCTGTATATAAAGAGGAAAAAAAATGAAAATTCCGAATTATGACCCCGACGTCGCTGCCGCAAACGGTTTCCGGCAGGGGCATCCGGCCATGCCCGACGACGTTTTTCGGATGTTGATCTGCGGGCCCAGCAATTCAGGCAAGACGAACATCCTGCTCCACATGCTTTACGAGCTGTTGGAGTTTGAAAAAGTCTTTCTCTTTTCGAAAAATCTCCACCAGAACAAGTATCAAGCCCTGCTTCAGGACTTCGCGAAAACTTCGACCCCGAGGTGGGGTACGAGGTCATCGAGGCCCCCGGAAATGAGATTATTCCCCTTGAGGAGTTGTGTCCCCGCCCCGAGGCGGGAATTTCCGACAACCAAAAAATCGTCGTGTTCGACGACTTGGTTTACGAGAAAAACCAAAACGACATCATCAACTATTTCATCAACGGCCGGCACAGAAACTGCAGCGTCATTTATCTCACGCAGACTTATTACAAGGTCCCCAAAAACATCCCGGACAACTGCAGCCATTTCTGCCTTTTCAGCTTCCTCCCGAGGGAGAACAAACGAATCGCCGACGAGCTGGGGGTTGACCACAACCTGCTGGACCGCGCCACGGACAAAAAGTTTTCCTTCTTTTACTTCGACAAACCTCGAAAGTTGATGAAGAGAAATTTCGACGAAGACATATAGCATGGGGGCGTTTGCCAGACGGTTCGGTTTTTTCCGAAGATTCAGAGCGCCAGCCCGCGGCCAAGGTGGTCCTGCCGGCCCCTGGACCACGAGGTTTGCGCGGAGCGCAGGGGAATCCCGGCCCACGAGGCCCTCAAGGTCCACAGGGCCAACAGGCTCGCACGGGCCTCAGGGTCCGCAGGGGCCTCAAGGCCCTCACGGTGCGCGAGGACCAACAGGCCCGCAAGGACCGAAAGGGGAACAGTGGGAATGCGGGGGCCAAAGGGGACAAAGGCGTCAAAGGTGATGCAGGCCCCGCGGACCAGAAACACCGCGTGGCATTCAAGGGGTCAGAGGGCGCAAGGAGCACAATGCCCGCCAGGCCCGCAGGGCCCGGCTCCCGCCCTGAATGATTTTCTGAAAAGGGATGGCAGCGCGCCAATGACAGGCATTCTTGACGCGGGCGGCCACTCGATTGTGAATCTTGGCCCGCCAGCCGACCCGCTTGGCGCGGTCAGGGAAAATTATGTTGCAACCACTTTTGTCAAACTCGATGGAAGCACCCAATGACAGGCAATCTCGACATGGGGGGCCACAAAATCATCGCTCTTGAAAAGCCGGTCGCTGAAACGGACGCGGCAACGAAGGATTATGTGGATCATTCGCACCTTTCTCAGTCCAAAGGGCAAAAAAATCAATTTGCCTTTCCTCATGGAAGATGACGACAAGTCCTCATCCGAAAACAACATTGAGGTCCATGGGATTGCCAACTTCGCCGCCTCCCCACACCGGATCAACAAAAACGCCTACGAGTTCACTCTCGTCAAAGACGCGGGCAGCGATGATTACCGCTCGCGGATCGGTTTCAATCTCTTTCCGCTTCCGAATGGGTATTACACGTTCGTGGTTGAGTACTTTCCGCCGGAAATGAAAAATGTGTCTGTGAGGGCGAGCGCCACCGTTGTTTCCATCACGAGCCAAACCACGCGAACCTTCAGCAGCTACACAAAAACCCTCATTCAGTTCCACCCACCAGTGGAGCGACAACACTCCCAACTACATTTACCTGGATCTGCACGGCTCAACTTTGGGCTCAACCACAGGTCACCTCGTTGTTTATGGAGTTTCTGGGTACGTTTCCAGTGTGGACGCGCGTGTTTTTGACATAGTTTGGACTGTTGAGGGTGGAATGATGACTATGCAAACCCCTTTGAATATGAATGGTGAGCTTCTTTTGAAAGGCAAATATGTCATCGATGAAAATGCGGCATTGTTTGGTGGAACAAACGGGCAGACGACAATGATGAGTGACTTGAACATGAACAGTTATTTGATTCTTGAACCAAAATTGGGTGGAAATTTGAATTTGAATGACCACTGGGTTTACAACAATGACCACCCATTGTTCAGCTCGAGCGTTCACGGACTGACAATGCAAAACGCGCTGAACATGAATGGGCATGTACTCCATCAACCGAAGTTGGGTGGTGATTTGGATTTGAACGGGTAAAGGGTGACAGAAGGGAACACTCCCTTATTCGAGTACCGGAACTGGGCTATCCACTTTTAAAAACCCATAGTTTGGTCTGGTATGGTTTACAGGTATAATAACATTTATCACAACCCAAATCCCTTCGAATCGAGGAAGGCCTTCTTTCACGATTTCCCTCCGTCGTCGTTTGGGCTCCCCCTTTCCACCTTTAGCTTTTGTCAGTTTACTCACCCCTCGCCCTCTCCCACACGAATTGAGGTTCGTTATCAGTTTTCGCGCTGGTTCCAATTATCTCGCGGGGCACAAAGCTTTTCAACCTTTCTTTCGCCCGGCGTCGTGTTGCTGGGTGTATTTTTTCGACGACAGGAAGGAGGCGAGCGAGAATTTCTTTTTTGCCCGGCCAAACTCCTTCTGGAACCGCTTGAAAAGTAATCATACAAAAAGCAAACGAAATTCACAGACCTGGGATTGTGAAACCCCCTGAAATCGTGGATGATGTTTTCCAAAAACTTCTACCGAGACAGGTCGCAGAGTTCTCGCCCGCCATCTGAAATGGTGTTGACGGCGTCGAGGATTTTGTGTTTCTCGAGAATTTTGCGAAGGTGGGTTCGTGAAACGTGTTTGGCTGTCAACCCCACCTCCTCCCTGGTTTTTGCTGGGGTGCCGAGCTCTTCAACCCTTTGGCAGCTTTGAAAAACAAGTTCGAAATTCGCATGGTCCTCAACAATCGTTTTCCCGCAGCACACCTTTGCGTTCGCCATCCTTCCCACTGTTTTATAGGTTCAATGGAAAAAACTCCCGCCTTGAAGCAGGAAACTCCAGCCTCAAAGCAGGAAAAGCGCCTTTCAAAAATTTACTACAGCCCGAAAGGTTATTGGAAAGGGTTTGTCGCAGTGAAAAACTGGCCCAAGCCGCAAAGGTTTCGGACAATGTTGCGAAACAATGGTTGCAAAAGCAGGCGCTTTGGCAGGTCTTTCTTCCCGCGCCGCGGCACATTCCTCGGCCGAAGTTTGACGTGCCAATACCCAACGCGGTGCACCAAGCCGAACTGCTCTTCATGCCGCACGACTAGGTGGGGCGCAAAACTTTCAAATACGCGCTGACTGTGGTCGACATGGCCAGCTGCTTCAAGGCAGCTGAGCCCCTGACCTCGAAAAATTCTGACGAAGTGGCACGGGCCTTTGAAAAGATTTACAAGCGTTGCCTCTCAAATGACCAAAGCTGCTGCAGGTGGACCCGGGGCGGGAGTTCATGGGAGCTGTTTCCAGAGTCATGGAGAAACATGGAACGGCCTTTTCATCGTGGACATGTGGAAGTGCACCGCGACCAGGCGATTGTGGAACGTTTCGACCGCACGCTTGCCGAGCGTCTGTTCCGGCACCAGTACGCGGTCGAAATGCGGCTGCCGGAAGGTGAGCGGTCTGTTGTGCGGGTGGCCAGGATTCCCAGGTTGTTGCAGCTCTCAACAACCAGACCACGCGGCTGACAGGGTTGAAACCTGCAGATGCGATCCGAGAACAATCTGTTTTTGCCCAGCCAGCAACTCCTTATTCGAGACCTGTTGGTGCGGCTGAAAAAACGCTTCCCTTTGGCGTGGAAGTTCGCTATCTGTTTCAGCCAGGGGAGTTGGAAGGTGGTATGCGAAGGGCCACAGATCCGGTTTGGTCCTTGAAAGTGTTCGTGATTGAAAGGGTTATGGTGAAACAAGGCCAACCTGCCCTGTATTGGCTTTCCCGCCCGGATGGTCGTGATGGGCCGAAACGCAGCTTTGTTCGGGAAGAGTTGAAGGTTGTCCCCCCAAATACCGAGCTCCCACCTGTCAGGCCTAGCTAATTACTACCCAAATGATACTCGAGCGGCTCCGTGTGAATCCCGTCGGGCAGCACCCGCCGTTTGTCGTAGTACGCGCTCAGGCCCAGCTTCTGGTGGTGGTACGTAACCATCTGCCCTCCTTTCAGGCGGAAACCCCGGTTCGCCGCCATGTCTTTGTGTCCCTCGAGCGCTGCTTTGAAAGGTTGCCAATTAACTTTGTTTTGCCTCTTCGACATCCCCTTCGTGGTGAACTTGGAGTGTTCCTCAGAACCGTCGACGTCCATGAAATAACAGTTCGAGCAGGTCGCAATCATCCGCCGGCCTTCGCACTCGCGTTTGAAAAGTCCAGGGGTGCGCCCGCTCCACTTGTCCCACGCCAGCCAGTTCTTTTTGTCTGCCTCAAATTCTGCCCGCATTTCTGGTTTCACGACATCTTCCAGCTTTTCGCCGCTGATCGCCATGTAATTGCTGTCGGTGTCCATCTGGATCAACTCGAAGTCTTGGCGGTCGACGTACTTGTCCAGGAAGTCGTAGTAAAACTCCAGCATCCGCAGCTTCGCCAACTGGTACACCGCAATCACAACCTTTGGTTTCCGGCTTTCCAGCTCGTACGCGTCCCCGATTTCGTTCAGATCCTCGAAGAACGGGCTCCGCAGGGCTCTGTCGACAACCTTTTCGTCTCGCGTGTAAATCACGTTCGTTTGCCGCTCCACCGCTTCAATCATCTTCCCGTGAGCGCTGTTCCCCAGCAGCTTGAATATGTCGGCGAGGAGCGCTTTGCTTTTGTCCGTGTCGCCTGTCCGCCGAGCGGTGGTTACTTCCTCCACAAACCAGGTGAAGGGTTTGGCAGACTGGTAGACGATGGTGCGTTGAACCGCTGTGATTTCAGCCCCGTGGTCGACGTACCATTTCAACAGGGGGGCGAAGACCAACATTTTTTCCGCGACCAGCGCGCCCACGGCTTTTTCCCGTCTGAGCGGCTTCTGCCGGTGCGTTGCAGGTAATCCAGCATGTGCTGGGGCACAGCTTCTGTCAGCACCTGTTGGTTGATAAAGAACGGACACATCTCCTCGAATTTCGGCCACAGCGGTCTGGGGAGCTTGAAGCCTTCGCGTGAAACCTGGCGCCGCTCTGGCCGGCTCTTCGAAGCGCACGACCCTTTCCTTTCCGCAGGGCAAGTCTTGCAGCATTGTCGAGAGGTACAAAGCGTTGGCGTCGTACCCCACGATTCTCCGGCACGGGCGGGGGCTCGGGACTTGGTGGCTGCGAATGTTGGTTTCCCCCGCTTCGTGGTACGTTGTGAAAACGATGCCTGGCCCGCCAACCACCGCGCCTTTCAACATCTCGTAGGCTTCTTTCCCCGGCGTCCACAGCTCGGCGCCTCTTTTGACTTCACCCCGAAGGAGATAATGCATGCTGACCCCCGGGATCGACACCGCGTCTTTCAAAATGTCAATGCCTTTGTCTGTGTAGAACCTCCGCATTTTGTTCAGTGCCCCCAGCCCCGGCGCCACGTCCAAGTTGTTGTAATACCGCAGCCAATCAGCAAAGGTCCGCATCCCCTTTTCTTGGGACAAACGTTGGCACCGCACATATTCATCCAGTGACAGCACATACTGGCAATGAAGTTTGGAATACCACTCGGAATAGGGTGGGAGCCCTTCGTAATCGAGCTTGTCGGGCGTGTCAAACCATTCATACGGGAACCACGATTTTTCACCCTCGCACTCAAAAGCTTTTACCCATTTGTCGTAACCAGTTCCTTGGCCAAGGTTGTTGACAATGTCGAGAAATCGAAATCTTGGTGTGGCAATGAACATAAGCTTGTTGGTTCTTTTCGCAACGGTGGCCTTTTTGGTCATGTCGGCCACCCGCCCCACAAAGTGGTTCCTGATGAGATTGAAGTCGTAGTTGCCGGAGTTGAAACCGAGGGTCGGGACCTGGTTGCACCAGTCTTCTATGAGCCCGCGCTGTTTTTTTGGGAGGCGCTCCAATTCGGAAGGAAGGAATTCGGCTCGCACTGCCGCTCGAATGTTTCTTCCTCGCCGCTCCAACTCTTCCATGAAATGTTGGATCAGAACGGTCGGGTCTTTGTCGCAAATGTGCGTGGGCTCTGGTTCCAGAGTGTCTCCGATGGAAACAGAGATCGGCACGTGCACGTTTTCGATCGTCAAGGTTGGTGTAGGGGCCTTCCGGCGGTTGCAGTCTCTGAATGCTTCGAAGTCGTACAGGATCGCGTGAGGGTAGCTTTTCGTGAAGGGCTTGGGCAGGAGGTCGCCCCGCAAGGGACCGACTTCACACCCCCACATCTCCACAACTTTGAAGCCGGCCTCGCGAAGCTGCGTGGTGTCTTCAAATCGTGATTTCAATGTTATCTTGTTGCCATTTCTTCCCTTTTCGATCGGTCTCTTCGCGGTTTTCAGGGAAACACCTGCGGCACCCGTGGTACCAGCTTCCGTGAAACTGAACTACGGTATTGGTCGTGGGGTCGAATCCATCCACGGGGGCTCCCGCAATCCACCGCTCGCCCCCATGCCCACACGTCGCGTGGTGAATGTGGGTTTTGTGTTTGCACGCCTCTTGTTCCAGCCAGCGCGTGGCGGTGCGTGAGAAGGGGGCCTTTGGGAAGAACGCCCTCTCAAAACAGGTTTGTGGTTTTTGAAGTTGTTTGGCTGGGCAGTCGACCTTGGCTTCTCCGTTTGTGCACCTGCTGTTTGCGTGCCGTGGAGGTCCGAGTTTTTCGTGAATCTCTTATTGCACTGGGCGCAAACATAGACGTGCACGAGTTTTGTGATGCCCGGATGTAAAACGCGTGCCCTTCGTAAACACCAGTTGTCAGAATGTTCTTCAGTTGGTTGGTTGGATTCCGCCGGAGGTGCCACAGCACGTTTTTTAAACTTTTTCGGGCTCGTAAACCCGGACGCCAAGCCACTGTGAAGCGGGCAACCCCCGATTGAAATGACTTTCATCTAGTCCAACACGTCCAGCGACGTTCCGCGGCAATCGTTTGGGGGAGGGGGGTGGGGAGTTGGAGATAACTTTGAGCTAACTCGCGCGCCATGTTGCTGCTTCTGTCTGGTCTTGCACCGTGGTATACAGCCAAGCAGCGCCAGAAACAAAGGTTGTCTTGAAAGACATCCAAACACACCATTGGTCCGTGACGCCCGCGTGCCAAAGCACGCAACCAATCCGGCAGAGGCCCTGTTCCCAACAGCGGCTGACGGTCGAGCACGGCCACGACATCCACTCGGTAGAAATCTTCGAACACCCATTTCGTGGTCGGGCACCGGATTTCCGAAGCTCCAGACGCGCCTTTTCCTTTTTCGCCAACCAACTCCTTGCCTCCTGCAGAGTGTTAAACCAGGGGGATCCGCTCTCGACGTTGTCGGCGTACACCATGAGAGTTCCGTCTTCGATGTTGCGCAGCCGGAATTGTTTACGTATCTCAAGTAAAAGGACGTGTTGACGTCAAATTGAATTTTTTCCATGAGACTTGTTGTTTGGTCGTTTTCCAAACCTTTCGTAACACGCCAAGGAATGTAACGCCTCCCCTACTGTCCTCCTCAACCCCGAATTCTGTTTGGTCCAAAGACCGAAGATCTTGCTGATAATTGGCCGCTGTTCTCCGCCTTTTGATTGGAGTTTCAAATTCTCGCGAAATCTCAGCCTTGATGGTTCTTTGCCGGGGGGCGGGGTCGGGGTCGGGGTCGGGCGGGGTGGTTGGTATGGGCGAAGAATGGGGAGAGGGTGCCGCACGACACGTTGGGGGGGGGGGGGGTGGGGTAACCGTTTCTGCATAGGTGACCAATTGCCCGTCCACCACTCCTCCAAACACCCTGCGGGGAGTAGGCACTGGCCTCTTTCTGCGAGGAGTGGGCGCCGGCTGTGCGTCCGCAAACACGCTGTTCGCCCTCATTAATCTCATCTCCCGTTGTCTTCGAGTTGCCCCCATCCTATATAATGGGTCGCGATTTTTCTTGTTGGACCCTTTCCTCTCAAATTGGCTGCCTCTCTTTGCGCTGCCTTTTCCCATTGGCTGGCGAAGGCTCGTGGATACCCCCACCCCCCTTTCTCTAATACCCCGCACCCTGTTGCTGACGACGACGCTTGGCGCGCTGCCTCCTTCTCACTGCCTGTTGTTTTCCATCGTTGGTTTGTGGTTACCATACACCCATCTCTCTTTAATTGCCCGCGCGCTGGTGGGGTTGCGGGTTTGTTCAATCTTAGTAGTATAGCTGGCGTCAATCGAAACAACCGAGCTCCAAGACCGAGGAGCGAAGCGACGAGGTCGCAGGAGCGAGGTGGTATTCGATTGACGCCAGCTATACTACTGCTAGAATCGACAGAACTAGCCATCGATAAGCGGAAATTCTTGCTTAACCGATTGTTTGTGAAGCAACCCATTCCACAAGATGAAGACTAGACCTACTTTGACTGTTATACTATGTTTTTGGTCCCAATGCAAATGTATTTCAAACCAATATCTAGCGTGTTGTTCTATTGAAGTTTATTTCTTTGTTAAGGGGACTTCACTCTTATTGTTTGGTATTCTCAATGTAACGAAGACGATTGATTGCATCCTAATTTCCTGATACTTTGTGCTAAACATTTCGTAGTTGTTGGGGCTTTCGTTGTCAATAAATGCATTTTTATTCATTTCAAATCTCTGTGTATTTGAATCATTTTTGTATTCGCTAATAAAAGGAACAATGGCTCAAGAAACGTGTTGTTTAATAGCAAGCATTCATTAGTCGCGTGTTGAAACGCTCCGAGCGTCCATTGTTGTTGTTATTTCAATGCCAGTGATTTCAAGGGTGTCCCATGGGCTTCTTCTCTTGAGTTTGTACTGATGCAAATATAGGGTTGAGAGAAGAGTTGAGATCCGTTTTGCATACCGCGTGCGTGACTAACGGAGCGGAAAACAAGAAAAGTTGGTAAGAATTTATTCTTACAGACAAAATTGTTAAAACTTTCGGAAAAGCGAACGATAATCTCAGAGAAAGGTTTTTCTCAGAAAGCGACTTGTAAGGAATGACTAAGTTTGAAGGTTGGTTCGATGAGTGGTTTCATAAGTATTTGTAATGGTCTTAGCATTGGCATCATTAATTAAAAATGGATTTGTGTTTCATACATAGATTACATTACTCGATCACCAAAGAAATAACTCGACTGATAGAAGTTTGTGAATGATGTGTTTGGCAAAGAACGCGCTTTTATGGGTTAGAAAACAATAGAGTTTTCAATTAACCATCATCGCATTAATAACATGACGACTACCGTCTTCGTAGAGTTAAAAAATAACTTAAGCAAACGTCAGCGAGAGGTTTTGCGAATGTCTACCTAACGAAAAGGTTTAATTTTACATTCGCTTTATTGTTGGATTTCCCAAAAAAAAAAACCAATTAAAAAAAAAAAAAATTAAAAAATAAGAATGCAAAGGAATACATCCAATTTCTTGATATGCTAAGGAATTCATTCGCTCTCTGTTATGTAAAGGAATACATCCACTATTATTACGTCATCGACATTAATGTATTCCACCGCAAATTAATGAGAAACCACTGCAAAAAGTGGAAACCGTGGTGCCTAATAGACTACGGGTGTATCACTTACTGAAGTTATCTATCAACCTCGTTCCCAGGGTCTAGATGAAAAACCCTGGGAACGAGGTTGGTTCTCTATCCTGACAAGTATTTTCCAGTCCTTCTCCGAAGATCGAACGAGTCCACTAATGTATTAAAAATATGCAAGAAGGTCATACTTCGAGATTTCAATCGCAAGTGCAATTAGCAGAACGCCAAACTCGCAATGTATTTTTAAATACTTTGTGTGTGTACACTAAAGCCCTGGCAAAACTAGCGAACAAAGTTGGATCCAACATCCAATATTGTTGCATGGATGTGGATGTTGAGATAGTGGCAAACACTATCCAACATTGCTAGACGAAACAAGCTACCGGTACAAGTTGGCGCTAACACGGAAACGAAAAGCGCTTATATAGCGTTAGATGTAACGTTTATGGTACTTAGTTGTTCGAGGACGTAAGTGACGTTGTCAAGAGAGGAAAATCCATGGAATGGTTAAGAGAACAAGCTGAAAAGGGTATGTTCCATACCGCTCTGCAGTTATCATTGCAAGATACACCCGCGGAGACGATGAGAATGATCCCGGATCAGTTTGCAGAAATTTTAAATGCTATTGAACGGACATCTGCAAACAGAACACCAAAATAGCGATTATTTATTGGCCAGCAGGGCGAATGTGACTCGCTTCAGGATACAACTTTGTTAAAAGAGCGGCAAAACACTGCAACATTTGTTCATCGAGCAGAATTGTTGGACGTAATGTTTGATCAAAAGCAAACTCTATCCAACATTTCATCGAGCAAAAATTGTTGGACGAACATCATCCAACATGGGCGGCCAAACGGTCGAATAATGTTGGATCAAGCAAAGTTGGAATGTTGAATCGATTGGTTACAACAATCTAGAGCCCTAGCTGACCTCCTGGGATCTCTGGTCGGCACTACGGAACATCGTTTAAAAAATTCCAAAGAGCTTGCTGAAGAATTATCCTCAGTCACAGTAGAACAAGAAGACATCTTCAACTCCCACGATGTGGCGTCACTATTTACCAAGACCCCTATACAGAAGACATTAACCATCATAAGAGAACGCCTAGACAAAGATCAAGATCTAAAAAAAGAACACACCTAGAGGTTGATGATATAATGGATCTCACAGAATTTATTGCCACCACCACATACTTCAGTTTCAGAGGACAATTATTCAAACAGAAGTTCGGCACAGCCATGGGCAGCCCAGTATCCCCGATCCTGGCTAACTTCTTTATGGAATGGCTAGAACAACAGGCCATCGCCACTGCTCCCACAGACTGTAAACCTAAGCTATGGAAACGATATGTGGATGACATCCTAGAAATCATTAAGAGGGGCAAGGTGGAGGCTATGACAGATCATCTCAACGGAATAGACAAAACAAACAGCATCAAATTCACGCACGAACCAGAGAAAAATGGCCAGATCCCATTTCTGGACAGCCTTATCACCAGGAGGGAGGACGGTTCCATCAAACTACTGATTTATAGGAAAGCTACACACACAGACCAGTACCTGTCGTTTCAATCGCATCATCCACTTCAGCACAAACTTGCTGTCATACGGACGTTATTGGAAAGGAGTGACAGCATTGTCACAGAAGAAGAAGACCGTAAACAAGAGGAAGAATACATAAGAACAGCCCTCCATACATGTGGTTACCCGGATTGGGCGATAAAGAAGGTCAAAGAGCAAATGATCAGAAAGAAAGCTATTAGAAAAGATAAATCTAAGAAAGATAAAGCACAAGAAAAATCAAGAGGAGTGGTGACTGTCCCATACGTCCACTCTTTCACGGAGAAAATAGAACGTATATTCACCAAACACAGGGTAGCCACGGTGGTTAAACCTCTAACCACCCTCAGACAGGTTTTAGTCCACCCGAAGGACAAAGTTTACAAGCAGAAAAAGGCTGGAGTGGTGTACAAAATTCCATGCAGCCAATGCGAAAAGGTATATATCGGTGAAACAGGGAGACAGCTGGGAACCAGGATCACAGAACACAGAAAGGAAGCAGAAAAGATCTCTGACAGAAATTTCACAAGATCCACCCACAGAGCTTCCACCAATGAACACCATAAATCAGCCATAACAGACCACGTCTGTCAGATCAATCACATTATGAATTGGGAAGCAAGTGAAATAGTTGAGCAGGAAAGCGACAAGTTTAAGTGATGGATCAAGGAAAACATATGTATTAGATTGAACACTCCTAATATGAACAGAGACGAGGGAGCCTATCAGCTTTCTCCCATATGGACACAAGTGATCTCCACCCCCAAACCAGGGGGGGAGGGGGCGTCTACAGGGTGACTTTGAGCGTTTATCGCAATAATTAACACCTTCAGAAGCCTATTTAAGGCTTCTGACACTTTTAATGTTTTTCAAGTTTCGATAAAGATGGCTGACAGTCATCGAAACTGTCAGCATCATTAAGACGTTAAGACTGGCTATGTTTTAAGAACATTTAAATCGACTAATTTTCCTTCAAGCGACAAACGTTGTAAATGTAAGTAAACAGCAATACATAATATATTATTCGAGCTACAAACTGACTAATAGGTCTCTTGAAATGTATAGCGTGACAGGTTTTTTGTTGACTGAGTCTTTCCGGCAGTCACTGGAAGTGACTTGTGTCTGACAAATCGTAGTTTTGGAATAGGTTTTCTGCCGAGGCTTTCAGAATGGAAAAGATTTGTGTGCCCGAGTCTTTTTTCAGCTGCTCTCAGTCGCTGGAAATGACTTGCACGGGGTATGTTTTTGTCACACAGTTCGCAGTTTTGGATCAGTTCTCCGATCCCGCAAGCTTCTGCTTCAAAGGCCGCAAGGTTTCTTATTCCAAAAGTGTAACCGGAAATTTCTTCAAGTCTTCTCTTAAACTAAAAAAACTTAAAAATTCAAAACCTTGCTTACCTCGACAAACCATGTGCTTCTGGTGTTCACAAATGCTATTCCGCCTATATTTAAAGCAGTGACGTCTTCATTACCCACAACTCCGTCGGCTATTACGGATGCACGTCATCAACTTCCAGAGCCTCAAGCGCGCTCAAATGTTTGAAACGTCATCAACTCCCAGAACCTCAAGCGCGCTCATTTTAGCCAACTCGAGATTTCGTCCGGTATATAGACTATATTATAATACTGTAAGTAATTTGTATATATACGCGCGGAATACAATGATGCCTCCTCGGGTTTTGGCCTCTGGGCCATGATACCCGGATATTCTCGCCTATTAAATTATTTAATAAAACAGAGAGTTCTTGTAAAAAATGTATTCCCGATAAGCTCAAAACATGAGTAAACTTTAAGCTAAAGCCGACACACGGCGTCTGCCAAACCAAGCTGAACAAATGAGCATACATTAAGGCTAAAGCGACAAACGGCATGTCTAGACGATCTTGGGCTCGCCTGCATGACTCTTCGCGAAATAAGTAATCCGCATAACTAGCCATCATAAGCCCATTTTTAGCTCATTCATTGCGTCATAGCGCAATGAATGAGTATCGTGGACATCAAATGTGGAAACTGAGAAAAAGTTTAGCCAAGAAGTTGTGGCCCTCCCTTCTAAAGGGTCCAAAAAACTCTGACCCTCCCTTACACCATTAAAAAAAATTGTGACCCTCCCTAAGGGCAAAAACAGTTTGATTAAAAATAAAAGACAAATAGCGGAGTTGTTCACAAATAACACCCAGAGTTTATTTTGGCAGTCAAACTTTAATTATACAGATATCTTGCTTTCCATGTCCTGTATGTTCTACGAGAATTGATTGTACACAGGATGTTACTGGTTTGTACTTCCTCGCTACAAACATTTATTTCGTCATCACTGTCATCATTATCTTCGACGCTGACATCATCGTCGTCGTCATCGTCGTTATCATTGTCTTCGTCGTCCTCATAATGATTGTCATCGTCGCTTTCATTGTCACCCTCCTGGTAATCTTCATCTCTTTCACTTTTTCTTCCAGTGTCTATTACTTCTTCCTGATCGCTGTCATCGCCAATTTCCTCCATTACTACATCATTTTCATGTTCTTCATCTGATTCTTCATCCTCGACATCATCTTTCTCATCGTTTATCATATCTACGTTAACTAAAGATCTCTCGATGTCGGCAGCGAAAATGTCTACTTTGTCCCGTTTCAGCCCCGGAGGGTACTCCCTTATATGGGCTATATAGGTATGTGCGGCCCCAAAGGGTATGGTTTTTTAGCCGTTTTGGTCTGAAATAGGGTATCGATTTTGACCATTTTGGTCTGAAATAGGGTATGATTTGTGCACTCCAGTCTTGAATTTGATATGTTTTCACGCAAAGAAGCTACTTCTTCATCATTAGGTGATAAGACCATCAACAAAAGCCCTTCCTTTTTGTCTTTTAATTGTGTTTACGCCAACCGTGTACGTGAAATAGGTCTAAAATAGGGTATCGAATTTTTGGTCGGGTCTGAAATAGGGTAGGGAAAATCGCAGCTTTTGGTCTGAAATAGGGTAAGGGTTTTAGGAAGCGGGCCGCACACTCCCACCAAATTTTTCTGGGAGTACCCCCCCCCCCGGGGTTTCAGCACGCTCCTTGAACATCTAATACCATGTTTGTCAAGGTACAGATCAAAAAAGGAGACTTTCAACTTTCTAAGTTGCCTTCCCTATACATTGAGATCCAGTAGAAGTCACCCATATACACAAACATACCACAAGAGAAGGGAATAAATATAGTATGTGCAGCATACGAAAATTTCTACAGATACGGACCTCCTATCCCTAAGCGCTCATTAAAGAAAGTATTACGACTTATTTTGCAAGAATACTCGTTCCAATTTAACAAACTACTACTTGCAAATAAACGGACCGCCATGGGCACTAAAATGGTAGTAGCCTTTGCTAATATTTTCATGGCGGAAATTGAAACACAAATCCTACAGAAAAGCGCTAACAAACCGCTCGTTTAGAAACGTTACATCGACGACAAAATCTCCCTCTGGCCCTCCAACAGAGATGTCGTCGACCGGTTCATTGAACAAGCAAATAAACACCACCCAACTATCAAATTTACGGCTGAAATATGTACAGAAACGACTTTCTTAGACACCACTATTTACAAGGGAGAGAGATTCAACAAAGAGTCAGTTCCCGACATGAGAACCCACTTCAAACCTACAGGGACATTCCAGTACACCAGGGGCACCCAACGAGCCAAATCAACCATGAGCTGTAGAAAGGCATTTTTAAGTACGTTATGGTGTTTGAAGTCTGTTTAAAATGATGTTTTCATAAGCTAGAAGAAGTTCACCTGCTCGGATTCCCTAGCTGAAATTTTCGTTGCCCGAAACGTTTAGGAACAAAATTTTCCTTTGAGAAAATGCAAGCTGAGATGAACTTTTCACGAACTTTCTAGGGAACTATTTTCTTTCCGAAAATGCTAGTTGACGTTTTTGACTGCAAAAAAATTTATAGCAATTACGACTTTTCGAAAACCTCACGGGCTATGATTTCCCAACTGCGAATCTTTTAGGCCACATTTTAGTTACGAAAATCCGAGTGCACTCCTTAATCGACGCCGAAAGCAGAAGGCGAATAAGCCTCCACCGAACAGATGTCTACCGAAACTTGTTGTTGGGTGCCCCGAGGTACTTAGACTCCTTAGGACCAACTCTACAAAGAAAACGTTTGAAGAAAACATTGACAAATTTAAAACACACCTAATGGAGAGAGGCTACCCAGGAAATTTTATTCAAAACACACTCTCCGAAGTGAAATTTGAAGGAAGGAAACGCCGGGGCTCTGCTCCAACAGAACAATACAAAGAAACAAATCTCGCCCTTCGTAACACAATACCACCCAGCAGCTCCAAACCTAAAACAAATTCTAATGAGCAAGTGGTACTTAATACAGCAATAACTATTGCTAAACGAAATTTTCAAGGAACCGCCCATAATATCATACAGAAAGGGGCGTTCACTCAAAGACATACTCATGAGAGCAAAATTATAATAAAGGCTGGAAAACCAGAACACGTACTTTGGAGCCGTGTAGGCCTGTCAACCCCAGTTAAACTAAATAAAAACAAATGTGTTTTGCAAAGAACCATTATCCTAACTGTTTTTTCTGTACCACAATAATGGACGCAGCCTGATTTGATATGTTGCTTTTAAATGATATTGCAATAAGCTATAGGTATGGGTAATTAGTGTGAAAATGCTTGCAACAACTTTCAACATTGTTAGCAGCCAGTGTCTCTTGGTGACGGTGGCAGTGTTCAAATGTTTCTACCGAGATCAATCAGTGTTGCTACTGATGACTTCCGCTCGTGTTTTCTGCCTAAAATGGGTACATGTGACTCCAATGAAGAAAAATCTGAGTTCAAAGACTGGAGGTAAATACTTATAATCTAAAAAAATTGTAGAACTCCCCTAAAAGACAATTGTTTAAAATGGCCCTCCCCAAATGAGGCTAAAAAAAATAGTGACCCTCCCCCCAAATATAGTAGCCCTCCCCCCCTGCTAAATAATGACCGGTCCCTTATATGTAATCACAGACAGTATACAGTAATTGCGAACAGTTACCACAACCAGTTGCCATTTTCATCCCGAGAATTACTTGTTTTGAATTTCGCTCACTTTGCCTTGCTGTTTGCTTTTGTTACCATTAAATACTTTAGAATTTTATCACAAAGCTCAGATAAACATGGATGTGCAAATTGCTGTTCGGCTTTCAACTAATAAGCTCAAAAACTACTTTCTTGCTCACCTTAGCGCTTTTAGTTAAATTGTCCATTACAGTGAATGAGCTGGCTCCAAGAGCCCTTTGATTAATTAAAGTTAGCCATCATAAGCCCATATTGTAATTATTATATCAAGACTAGTTTATCCTAAGTTGAGGAGACCTGACTCATTATAAGCCTCGTGGTTTCTTTCAGGTCTTCTCGTCATTACTTTTTTCGTTAATCCCACATTATTTCCATCTTATGTTGTAAAATGTTGTATATATGGCAAATAAACAATGAATGAATGAATGAATGAATGAATGAATGAATGAATGGAACAGTAAAAAATCCAAATTGTTTGTTATAAAACAATTCGAAAACCTCAGCGAAGACGGGGTTCGCTTTTTGCTTTCACTTAATTTTCAAAAGAGGAATTTAATGCTTCCTTTGAGGTCTCCTCTAGCTGAGTGACATTATGGATTATGAACTTAACATTTCAGATTCCTGAACATTTCATCATTAGTCTTCAGTTTACAAAGATTTTCAAATTATTCGATAATATTTTAGATCACATTACATTTCGTAGTTCTCTCAATTGTTACATTTGATGGAGTTTCGTTCAAAATTCCAAGTTCTTGTTGTAAACATGCAAAATGTCAATGTAAAATATTGACTTGATCACTATTCTTGAATAAAAGAAATTGTAAATATTCTTCGAAAAAGGAAATAATTTGAAATAAACATGCAACGAAATACCTTGTTCTTTATGCACACTAGTAATAATCGCGCTGCGGAAGGGAAAACAAACCATACACATACACCAAGTATCTGCCTCGTTCTTTAAGCGTCTGAAGATAAAAAAGAACAAGTTTTTTTTATGTTAATAACGTAGAATCGGTATTTTTCTTTTTCAAAGAGCATAACGGATTTCCGCACCCCTAAAATCGTAGAATCGGAAGAATCATATAGTCGGAAAATAGAACTCGTAAAATCGTAGAATAGGAAGAATCGTAGAATCGGAGAATGATTTAGTGGTAAGTCAGAGAATAGTACTTTCAATCGGAATATAATCATAAAATTAGGGAAAAATTCGGTTGTAAATCGGAAAATAGTACCCCTAAATGGGATATACTATTCTTCCGATTTAGCAATAATCGCCATAACAGGCTCAACACAAGAACATTCATTTCATTTCAAAAAAGCTAGTGATATCATTTCGGCTACACGTTTCAACTCAATAAAACTGTGGGCCCCAACTGTTATGTCACGAACGAAATATGTCGCGCCTTGCATACCTTTCGGCCTGTTTCCTACATGAAAATCCGCTCTAGTAGGTGCGGTTTTACGCAATTGTAAAATTTATTTTAGTCCCTTATGTAAGTATATATACAGGTCACATATGTTGTATTTGTAAAACTCCCTGACGAAGTGTGCGTTAATCACATGAAACGCGTAGGAGAAAATAAATCGTTGTACAACGCTAAGAGTTCGCAGACGTGCTGCTCACTAGTTTATTCTAAAAAAGAAAAAAATAGAGCATCAAATGAAGACCAAAGGCTGAGGACGCTCTACCATCTTGTAACACTATTGCGTTTCCATCCACAGGCATTAAGAAAGGACGTTATGGTTAAGTCCCGCCTTAAGAAGCATGTGAGGTGAATTGGAGTGAAATTTTAAGGATTTTAAAGAAGGGATTAAAATGTACAAAAATGTTTTGAAACACCACCAGACAGTTCAACCTCGTTCCCAGGGTCTCTCCTCTTCCCGCCCCCTGGAGCGTTCCAGGGGGCGGGAAGAGGAGACAGTTGACACCCCACAGGGCACTGAAGGTTGCTGGGAACTATTTTGGTGTCCATTTACTAATTTTCCACTTCAAATTCCAATTTTAAACCTTCATTAAAATCTTCAATATTCCCTGTTTCCCTAAATTTAATTAACCCTTCTAGAAAAATTATCTCTTCTCAAATATACCAAAAAATCACCAAAAAATTCACAAAATATCCCACAATACAGCTTCGTGGCATGAGCATAGAGATTTTGGATTGCTTGAAACATGAAAGAGATATTAACTTCAAATCCATGTTAAGCGACGCAAAAACGGTGTTTAGGCTAAGTCCCGCCTTAAGAAGCATGTGAGATAAATCACTGGATAAATATACTCCCATCTTCTTTCAAATATTCTTCTCGATCACGACAAAAAGCATCATATGAAAGTCAAATAAGGAAACATTGCTTTAAAAAATTACATTCTGCCTGAATATTAAAGCCGATTGTCGACTGCGTGGGAGGCTAAGAAGTTCATCAGACCGCAAATGCCGGAATAGGCCGGCGGTAGCTGCAAGGAGCAGAGAAATGAACTTGGGGAGACTGGGGAAGAAGGAGGCGATGTTCTCATATTCGTCCCCAATCTCCCTAGGTTGTTGTTGTCAACGCCTGGTGATTTTTGCTGATTCTCTACAAAAGACAAGATGCCAAAGAAAAAGACTGGAGCTCGAAAGAAAGCCGAAAAGCAGAAGGAAAGGCAGCG